>JBBPTO010000445.1:0-30321 GCA_038094155.1 Pulveroboletus cf. aberrans
ATTAGCACATTTATAGCATTGGAAACCTGATATTTGTGTTGTGGAAGGAGTAGATAGAATTACAATTTCGTCTATACCTCAGTTGCCGCTTTTGAGTGGCTCACACTGTAGGAGGACGACTGTACCTTGTTGTAAAAGAGGGAGCAAGACTACCCAACGACTTACCCAGCGAACGTCACCCTATGTCTCGCTGTCGGAGTTACAAATGAGGAGGTGGCGACCGAATGGCTGGCGAAGGCGAGGCGGGCGAAACAGCGAACCAATTAGCCTAGTGTAAACAGGTTTAAGCTCCAACAAAAGGCTTGACCTTTCCGAGTTGTGGAATGTGGCAACACTTAGCTTTCGAGCTACCAGAGATTCAATAACGCCACTCGTGCTCCTCCTGACGGTATATCAAGCTCCTCTCAAGGGCCATTTCTACGGAGGCTAATGAGAAGCCGATGGCCCAGTTTGGGTACCCCCTCCAATCGACGTGTCGTGGATGTTGACGACGTTTCCAATCGTGTTGTGCGTGATCGTGCTGGGCACGCACATGTCCGACACGTCCATGCCATCAGGACGCGCGCTTGAATTCGTCGATATAATCACTGCGTCGAACGCGCACACAGATCGGTACAGTGGAGTATGGACTGGATGACCCGTCGGTCTTGTACGCTACCAGATGGTCGATGTTTGTACCTCGCACTGTAATCAAAACGCCTGTCTGAGCGGGTCGTCGTCCTATCAGGCACTTGGAATCGGGTTTTGCAGACGATGTGCCCCGACAATCACGAAGCAACTGATCTGTTGTTCTGCCAATGGATGAATGTATGATCCTTCTATAATACAAGAACATGAACAAAGTGAGATAATGACGTGCGAGGAAGTAGCAAGTGACAGCTGGTATGATCTAAATGAAGGAAAAAGGCCTGATGAGGACACACGACACAGGCAGTGAGAAACCAGCTCAAAATGTGCTCGCCCATGTCTCGAGATCAAAGTTCGACACGCGCGCTCGCTCTATCCATTGGTGTTTCTACTACCGTTTCAGCAAGATCGGCGCCTTCTGGGAATTGCGAGACGTACCAGCAACTCCTTTGGGGTCTTTCGAGTATCAGGATCCTTGAACAGACAGCTATCCACGAAATCCTCCGCTTCTTTAGGGAATCGTCCTTCGGGGGTAAGCCGAGGAGCAGGCTCGTTCACAATGTGTTGAAGTAGCTCGAGGATACTCATCATCATCCCCCCTCCTTGTAGACTGACACCCCTGGATTTTCTGCGGTCCTTCTTTACATTGTTATCCTTGTCCTTCCTGACTGGCGGTAAAGTCATTGTACTCGGGGAAAGGGTTCCTTCCAGGTCTGAGAGATCAGAGTCATCGGGGTCGGACTCGGAGAAGGGAAATCGGCCCAATGCTAGCTCGATCAACGAGATTCCAAGCGACCAGACGTCCGATTTGACGGTATATTGGGCGCCTTGTATACGCTCGGGCTGTGCCACATCATAAGAATGAGGCGATCTTGCGTAAGGGGAGACATACGCTCATGTAGGTCGACGTCCCGACAAAGGTATCCGCGATGGAGTTAATGAGTTCACCTGATACTCCAAAGTCACATATTTTGATCTGGCCTTGGGAGTTGCACAAGATATTCGACGGTTTGATGTCTAGGATATGTGAATCAGGACGAGTCACTGCCAAGGGGGCGATATACATACCACGATGAATGATTCGATGCACATCGTAGAGGTATGTCAAACCCTCCAACACGGCCAGTGCAACGTGCCCGACGACTTCGATATCAATGGCCCCAATCTTCTTATAGATCCCATCCAACGACCCCTTGTTCATGTACTCCATGCATATGCAGATATTTGGGTCCGACAAGAACGCGCCATAGAAGGAGATAATGTACAGGGACTTGCAGTCGTGCATGATGTGCAATTCGCGCAAGATTTGCTTGCGCACGGACGGTTTGGCGTCAATGAGAACGATCTACGATCAAACGTCAGCAGAACCAGGCAAGGAAGCCTGGACGACTCGCCTTCTTGGCCATGATGGTCTTGGTTGGAACGTGCTCGACCTTTTTGACGCTCCCACCGTTGCCCTGTCCGAGCTCCTGCAGGTCCTTGAGATCCTCGTTCCGGAGATCGTAACGCGTCTCCGCGTTCATGTCCAGGTTGGCGAGCGTATTTGAAAGGGTGGTATGGTACGTGTTCCGGGGCGCGGCAGACGTGATGGCCGACACAAGCCCCGACGGAGGACCGCCGCCGACCGCGAGGAGGTTGCCGTCCGTATCGTTCATCGCGGGAGACTGGCCGAGCTTTGGCGCACTGAGCATCATGGGTGGTGGGCGCTTCTTGCCCTTTGCTGCCCCTGTCGTCGCCGGGGCTGCGCGCGTGGGGACCGGCTCAGGCTCTTTGGGCTGGGCGGACTGGGTGACATCGAGCTGGAGAGCCTTAAAGTTGCGTTTCTTGCGGATGGGAGTCGTCATCATGCGACCGGAACAAGACCGATCAGGACAAGTACAGAGCGACGGTTCGAGAAACTTTCAAGTTCGAGCCCGTCGGATTATATAATCGCATCACCCCCATCATCGGTGCGTACAACAGCTACGGCTCTGATAAACAAGTTTCGTGTGGATCGCCGTCCAGCATTCATTCCACTTTGGCCGTGGAAAGTGCCAAATGGGGTCATTCATCTGCTGTGAGACTGCACTACAACCTACTTTGTCGCAAAGCAGGTACACAATCTCACGCTGTGAGCTGTGTCCTCGCAAGCGGTTTTCCCGCTCATCTCGGTCGAAGGTTACTTTGCTCGGGACAATGTCGATATTGTACCGACCAGCGAGCAGAGCACGATCACGGAATGTCGTCGATCTCCCAGAACAAGTTCTCGCTCAGACGGTTTTAGTACGGATGGCGTGAGCAGAAGCTCACGAGTATGGTAAATGGTGTAGAACTTTATACGAGCATCAAAGAGCAGTACCCATCGGCTTAAGTAACCCCGATTCCGAGTCGTGGCTCGCTCTCTCGCCTGAAGTGTCGGCGACTTTGAAATTTTCTTGTTCTTGCCCGTGTTCAGCTACCTCTGAAACGGTGGGTACGCTCGGTCGAGATCCTCGAGGTGACGTCTGCACTGGAGATAATGAGCTGCGCAGTTCTTGTGTCGATGTCGGGCTGGAGACCGAATCGTTGGACTCGCTCCCAACACCCGGGCGTGCAACCGAGAACCTTGAGGCCCGGTTCGACCAAAACGACTGTATTCCAGCTCCGAGAGAGCTTAACGCTGCCTTCGTATCTGAAGCAGCCTGTGCCATGCTAATAGGGCGCGTGGGAGAACGCGCGCCGGCTGCAGACTCTCGCGAGCTCTGCCGGGTTATGTTGACACCAGGTTTCGCAGAATCTGTCGCAGCTGTGCCAAGACTAGCTTCGGATTTCGAGATCTCAACAGGAATACCATAGGGACTTGAAGGTACATCCTGCATAGACGAGGAGCTGACCGTTCGCTGCTGCCATCGCTCGCGAACGCCTTCAACAGCTTTGAAGAAGTTGGCCGAACCAGCAGTGAGTGTTCGTGAGATGGCTTCTCGCGTGGGCGCCAACTGTTGTTCTAGTTTGAGGTCCTGGATACCTTCGGAAAGCCGGAGCCCAATGTCCGACACCACTGATGGTCTCTCGTTACAAGGGTGTCTATAGGTGGAAAGGCAATCAGCCTCGAGCGAGCCTTGGGGTGACAAACTAACCGAGGTTCAACAATATCAAATAACATCGGATCTGTTGACCGGTCCCAGACCTCATACGCGCTAGTCTTCATGAATTCGGCCATCCACGCAGTATTGAAATCCTCTAATGTGCTTGCATCGCCGCCTAGTATGACATGAGCCTCCAGAACACGTACTTACAACAGCCAACTCACCGGTCCCTGCGATGATAGTGCCACTGCCCCGCCCTTTCGATAGGAATTCTCGGTATCGCACTGACGCAAGAGCCGCAGATACGTACTCCTCAAACTGCTGTTTGTTAGTAACGGCTTTGGTTATTAACTAGTCCGACGTGCCTTTGCTCTGAGGTAATCATCGCTACCTTTGAAACTGTGAAAGGCTCAACCTCGAGACCTCTGAACGAAACAGAAGCAACGTACTGCATGATGACCTTAGTGGGATCAGTATCGTCCCAAGAATCGTTGACGTCCCGGACGATTTCATCAATCCATTTGCGGTCTGCAGCTGTGAGGGCAACAAATCGTTCTAGCTTTGGATTCCGAAACTCGAGGGCAGCCGTCTCAGTCTGCAGAAGTTGATTTAAGCAATGATCGAGGAAAATGAAACAGGATCGTACATTTACGAGTACATCTATCTCCTTTTGCTGTGTGACAAGGGTGTTGGTACTCCCACAAAGCCAACTTTGGGAGTCCTTCAAGAGGTCAAGTTGTTGCAGTGGAAGGTATGGCTGGAAAAAGGCGTCCTGAACAAGATTTAGCAATCTTTCTATGCAGCACGTCCAGAGCAACCTTGCCAAACAAATCTAACGGTAGGCCAATGTAGGTCATCATACTCTTCCGATCAGAAGTCCTGAGTGAATTAGGTCTGGACAGCGTGGGTGCTCGCGCTGCTAGCGGCGGAGAGCCACAATCGTCCAACGTTTGAAGTAGACCTACGGATGACGGGTGAGTATGCAATTTTCGGTTGGATGGTGGGCACAAACTGGGTATAAGAGAGATCAACGAATATTGATAGGTGCAAAGCCTCTCCACGGGATGTCCATAAAACATGATCTAGAAGGCAATGAGCGGGAATCCATAACGCATACATGCTGACAACCTTCTTCTGTAGTATAAGAGCCTTCAAGAGCACTAACGTTCGATGCCGGAAAACGTGAACGAATTCTCTCCTGTAAAATCTTTCAGCACTGGGGCAAGGCGCGTGCTCGAAAGCTTACAAACTGGTTCCTTTTCCCGTTCAGGTCAGCGATTGTAAAGACAAGACACGAATTTGCCGCTAACCTATGTACAAACCACTTTCAGTGAGTTGGGTTCGCAACGACGTCTCTAGTGAGTTCCCGAATTGGACTAGGATTTGTGTGTCCGTAAAGTCTCTGCGGATGATACTGAGGTCTGACGCCAGCGGGATTAAGGAAAGTTAGCTGCACCTCTGAGCAAACAAGGCCCTCGTGACGACTCCTAGCCGATCGCTGCGTCTACTCGTCAGTGATGTACAGCGACAAGCCCCGACCACTCACCGTATCGGACCAAAGACAGGTTTGCTGGCCAGGACGACAACTGCCTTCTGGACAATGGAGCGCGTCACGTCGACATCCTTGACCAGTAAGGTCGCGGCAGCGATTTGTCGGTTGCATCTGTGAACACATTCAACGGGCTTTCTGGCGGGCGGTGCACAGACTGACGATATCCCGAATATGGTGGTGGGGTTCGGTACGTCTGGGACAAGATGAAAGTAAGAGTAGTCTTCCACGGACTGAAGGGCTAGGTGAGCGTCGATGGGCCGACGCGACAGACATAGCGCACCAGGTGAGCCCCGTCCGGAAGGGCGAGGAAGGGAAGCACCTTTGCGATCTCCTCGTCCTCGAATATGTCGCCCAGGCTGAATTCGATCTTGGGGCCAACCTAGTGCTGGGTCGAGACGTGAGCGGATGCCATGTCCAACGAGCCTTACCAGATGATTGAAGTCCACTAGGGCGATCCCCAGGACGAGAGGACCCTCGGGAGGCTGTAACAACATCGACTCGGGTCGAGCCTTGCGCGAGTAGGTCGATGCTGCAGAAGCAAACGAATCCACGTCTGCAGTGTCAGGGGAAGAGGGGGGAGGATATGTCACGGGTGTAGGATGGGTCTGACTCTTTGGCAGCTCTGGCTGCGAGAAGGTGGACGGCGCGGCGGAAGTGATGGAACTCGCTCTGCGCGCATCGCAATCGCTGACCTCGTCCGTTTCAGAGGCAAAGTCGATCTCGATGGAGTCACCCTGAGAATCCCGTCGTGCAAAGAACTCTTGTGGGCGGAGGGTGGTAGACACGGGGAGGTGCGGGGACGGGGGCGGGGAGGAGAGGGAGACGGAGCGCTGGGAGGCGGTCTCTGCGTCGACGTCGCTCGCGGTGTCGTGATCGCGTGGCGTCGACATGACAAGTTCGACGTTCCCGTCGTCGTCTTCTCGCCGTCAGGGAGATGGCGCACGTGACATGATGCGATCCACGTTCGTTCCGGGCCTTAATTGTGTGCTGTGGGCATTTTCGCTGGTGCGATACCCGCCATGGCCATCCGCCCCGTCCTTGCCCTCCTTGCCCTCCTCTCTGCTGCCCTCGCCCTCCCTTTCCCCCTCAATCTCATCGTCTGGTACACACAAACGCCCTTTGTGCCCTCGACTCTCCGGGTGCAACCGCCCAAGGAGGAGCTTGGCTGGGCCGATCCACGCCTCCGCGGTGGCCAGTTCATCGACGTGAGCGCCCTCCCTTACTCCATCACCCGCTCCTGACTCCCCCCAGTTCACGACCCCCAGATATGGAGAACCCTTGAATGTCATCATATCCAATCTATCGGACCCGTTCGTTCTCACTGACGAGGGTTTCCGCTGGTACTACAAGTAGGCCGTCTCGTTTCACGTCCCTCGCATACACGTGGCTCAAGCACACAAGGTCCATTGGGTTCTCTGAAGAGTGCTTAGGTTTGCATTACGGCCACGTACACAAGGCCAATCTCGGCGACGGAGACACCAGAAAATCGGAGCATTTTCTGGCACGTCAGCATTATTTCCCCTGGTGGGGAACGTGCTGGGAGAGTCTCATCGGCAAGTCGCAACTTGGCACCTCGGGCGCAGTAACTTACTAAACTCCGTGCTCAGGGGGGAATCACTTCCGTGCTTGGAAGCAAAATGGGACCGAGGCAGACACCGGCGCATGGTTCCTTGGGTACGTCAATGGAGTTGTGTGTCCGTACAGTGACTTATTATTTCGATTTCCAGGGTGTCAAAGGAGGAGGTTGGCTTGATCGAGTCATTCGTATAGCTATGCTTTGACTAAGCCTCTGTTCCCAGGACGCTAACAAGCACCATATGATTGTTCCTGACGGATACAATATCGGGCGCGACCTGCTGGTCCAGTCCGCCATTCCCGGCAGCTCATGGAAAGGCATCGAATGGAGGACCGAGATAGAATGGCGCGAAGGACTTCTCGAACCGGGATTCAAAGGTATTGGCCACTCAGGCGTTCATAGGCTATGTGTTGCTTACGCGTGTTCTCCGTGAAGGAATTAACCACGCAATCGCGCAAGATGGTCGCATCGCGGTCTTAACGGTCCACCGCGTCTAAGTTATTTACTGTAATTTCAAACATTCCAGAGACATACTCCTGGTTGTGGAACTGAAGGTCTATACCATTTGGATTATCCACGTGGTGTCTTTGATTCCCATTCTTTATGTACATATACCTCATGTATATTTTTATTTTCATTAGATGTTTGTCATTTCATGTATGTACGCTAGAAGATACATGCATACATACCGCTGCGACTGCTTGGACGTGTGCTTGAACCAGGGTAGTCATCTATTTAATAGGTATACAACAATTGCGTAGGGTAGTACAAAGCAATAGCACATCGCAAGCTTGAACAACAATCACAGGGATACAGACAATCCAGAGCAGAAGACATCAACAGCCAATGCGCCTCACCAACAGGCTCAGCCTGAGCACATCACGCATGCTTCCTTATTCTCGAGAGAACACATCAGCTTGGCCTCCTCAGTCTCGCGATCCTTCTGGCGTTGTAGGGCCGCAGCATACTCGGGATCGATTTCACTACTCCCTGCCGTTGAACTCGAGGCAGCCCCTTGCGAAATAGAGACGACTGGGATATTTGGCTTAGTGCCGCGTACAGGAGACGGTGAAGCCGAAGGGGTTGGTATACTATTGGCGTTCCGTTCTGAACCTCGTCCTTTGTTGGAAGTGTCCAACATCTTGGCAGCCTTGAGAGTGCTTTGATCAATCGTGAACTGGATTGCCTGGGCAGCCGGGCGTGTCCTGAGGTAATACATTCCTGTCTTTAAACCCTTCTTCCACCCGTAGAAATGCATGCTCGTGAGCTGGCCCAGAGTAGGTGCTTGTAAATGAATGTTCAAGCTTTGGCTTTGACATATAAAGGCGCCACGATCCGCGGCCATGTCGATGACCTTCTTCTGGCTAATTTCCCAAACGGTTTTGTAGATCGCTTTGACATCGTCGGGAATGCTGGGTATGTTGGCCACCGAGCCATTGTGCGCAATGATCATGTTCTTCATAGTGTCGTCCCAAAGCCCACGCTCGACGAGGTCTCTGAGAAGCCATGGACAAACAACCTGGAATTCGCCAGCGAGGACTCGACGTGTATAGATGTTACTATACGGCCATTCAGCAACCAAACATTCTAGATGATGAAAATACTCACCTGGTATATGGTTCGAAGCATTCATTAAACCCAAGGATTTGACTCGTGGAGGCTGTGGGCATAGGCGCGACCAGCAATGAGTTCCTCAATCCATTCTGAGCAATCTTTTCTTTCAAGGACGTCCAGTCCCAAAGATCGGTGGGTGTAACTCCCCAGAGATCATATTGGAGTTGACCAAGGTTCGCAGGACTGCCACGGAAGGTCTCGTAAACACCTTCCTTAGTTGCCAGCTCACAGCTCGCCTCGAGAGATGCATGATAGACTGTCTCAAAGATTTTCAGATTCAGTTCCCTTGCTTCCACAGAGTCGAAAGGAAGGCGGAGAATCATAAAGGCATCAGCTAGGCCCTGGACGCCAAGGCCAATGGGGCGATGGCGCATATTGGACCTACGCGCTTCGGGAACGGAGTAGTAATTGACATCGATGATGCGGTTGAGGTTGTATGTAACGACTTTGGTGACATCGTGAAGCTTTTGGAAGTCGTATTGGCCATTCCTAATAAACGTGGGGAGGGCAAGGGAAGCAAGGTTGCACACGGCAACTTCATCAGGAGAAGAATATTCGATGATCTCAGTGCACAGGTTGGATGACTTGATTGTGCCGAGGTTCTGCTGGTTGGACTTCCCTAGACATGGGTCGAGTCAGTAATTCCATACAAAAAAGATATACGTACGATTCGCTGAGTCTTTATAAACCATGAAGGGTCCTCCAGTCTCGATCTGTGCCTCCAGGACAGCGTACCAAAGTTTCTGTGCAGGAACAGTCCTGCGTGCACGCCCTTCTTTTTCGTATTGCTCGTACAAGGCTTCGAACTCTTCGCCCCAACAATCGGCCAGCCCAGGTGCCTCATTCGGACAGAAAAGAGACCATTCCGCATTTGCCTCCACACGTTTCATGCTAGATGTGTTTATTCAAGCTGGTGCATAGAGTGGGGAAGAAATGACGCACAAAAGGTCAGGAATCCAAAGGGCGTAAAAGAGATCGCGAGCACGAGCCTCTTCCTTTCCGTGGTTCTTTCTGAGGTCGATAAAGTCGAATACGTCATCATGCCAAGGTTCCAAGTAAATTGCAAAGGCACCGGGTCGCTTGTTACCCCCTTGGTCAACGTAACGTGCAGTTGCATCATATGCACGGAGCATGGGTACTATGCCGTTTGAGTACCCATTGGTGCCTGCGATGTACGACCTAAAAGAAAACGTTTATGCATTAGATTACAAACAGCATAAAGAATATACCTACCCTGTGGCCCGGATACAGTGGATGCTTAGACCAATACCTCCAGCAGTCTTGCTGATCATGGCGCAGGTTTTCAGTGTGTCATAGATGCCCTCGATCGAATCTTCCTTCATGCAAACAAGAAAACAGGAACTGAGTTGTGGATGGGGTGTACCAGCATTGAAAAGGGTGGGTGATGCGTGCGTGAAGTATCGTTCAGACATCAGATTATAAGTTTCCAACACGCGCTCGATGTTATCGCCATGAATCCCGACAGCCACACGCATGATCATGTGCTGAGGACGCTCTGCGACACGATTGTTGATCCTGAGTAGATAGGACCTTTCGAGGGTCTTGAAACCGAAGCTGTCCAGGCTGATTAATCGACAAACTTTCGGATTAATGGCGACTCACAAGTTGTAGTTGAAGTCGCGATTGTAGATGATTGCAGAATCCAGTGTGCCAGCATGTTTCTGCACGACACTATACACCTCCTCTGAGATCATACCTGCCGGCTTGCCGTTTTTTGGGTTGACTACAAAAACCCGTAACTAAAGCATACTACTGAACATTTGATCGGCTCACCGTACTCATACAAGTCTTTGATCACTGCAGAGAAGTTCTTCTTTGTTTCCTTGTGCAGGTTAGATATGGCGATGCGTGCTGCAAGAACGGCATAGTCTGGGTGTTTCGTAGTGAGGCATGCCGCGGTTTCTGCTGCAAGATTCTGGGGCGAGATTAGAATATACGTAATCTAACACGTGTAGGGACCGACATCGAGCTCGACAGTGGTGACACCCTGGTAGACACCAGCGATTACTTTCTTCGCCACCCTAGTTACGGTCAATATCTGGCGATGTGTCCGACGCGAGACTTACTCAATGGGATCAACATAATCCATGTCAAGGCCATAGCAGAGCTTATTTACCCGCGCGGTTATCTATCGCTCGCGTAAATATATCATTGTGGCACAACGGACACGCGCAGTCTACCTTATCGAACTGCACATTCTCCTTACGCCTGTGTTGAGGGTTGTCAAGAGACGCGTCGCGTCACTGTCGAGGGAGGAGCTTACCCATCTGCAACGTGGACCAACGTGCCATGGTCAGCCTCGCCTATTGAAGAGGCTCACAACACGCACCTCTCTTGAAAACGTAGGCCATGGGTGAAGTACAATGCAAGATATCACGCTGGTAGACTGGGCGGATATGGTGGAGCTAACGAAAAGGAACGAAGACGCGTCGCGAAGATTTTAAATGGGTTCTGCGTGACTGATCGTCACGGATCGCGGTATCAAACAATGTCACACCGCGTCGTGGCGAATCACGTTCGCCGACCTCGAGATGCCAAATGCGCCACTCATTCATACGGGCGATCCGGCCTACGCCTCGCCCGTTATTCGTGCACCCTCTCCCGCCAGCTCCGTTGGCACAGCATATGGACCGGATGAATCCAACCAGTCCGACTCGGAGCTGAGTCAAGAAGCATTCGAACAGAAGTGGTCCGCGAAACTCAAGTTGGATGCCCCGAGGATCGAGGAAGAGTTCAGGTCGTATTCGGCCTTGATTCAATCATTCCCACAGAATCAGACAGAAGAGAGAAGTCAGTAGGTCATAGCTGAACCCGCAGCACGATCTTACTTTACCCAGTGTTTTTCGACGTGATTCTGCGAGGTTTGAGGGCTCGTATCCAACATTTGGAAGAAGAGGAGACTCTTCAACAGATGCTCAGGCGAGGATCGCAGATTGGCTTGGAGCAGCCGCCATCCGACGACCACATCGATAGCCTGATGCGCAGCATGATGGTAATTTCGGCGAAAGATACCTGCCCCATAACCAGTGGCCCTTGGAAGGGTGAAACGTCCGATGTATCGAGTAATTCATTCAACTACGAGGACACGGTCGTGAAAGGAAAACAAAAGATGTGAACTAAGATGTATGTAATGGTGATGGTAGCAGCACTTCAACAATGTAAATTAAATCAGTCGCGGATCAAACAGAAAGGAAGTAAGTTGTCAGTGCTCTCCAACTTCATGGAAAAAGTCCGGCAGCGAATCGTTGATCTGCTTAATCGCATCGCAGATGGCTTTCCGCGCAACCCCTTTGCAGTCATGATTCATGTATGTCGCAGCGCCCCATTTGTCGAAGTCCTTGAGTATCACCTGCAACTTTCCGAGTACGTTGGACGCCCCAAGAGCAAGTACCCCGTCAGTTCGTGTTTTCTCTTTCCAAAATTCTGACCAGCTTTGCGTGCAACTGTGCTGATGCCAGGTAGTTCCACAAGACTGAGCGTGCTCGAAAGGTATGGGGAATGCGCGTAATTTCTCCCATGATTTAGAGAGACGATGATATCCAGATAGGAGGCGAAGCTGCTGTATAGGACTGACAACGAGACAGTCCAGCCCATCAGAGCCCTCATGCATATCACCTTCTACAAGGACACTACCGTTCTCATCGCGGCCACAGATGAACGCGGATCTCTGTAAAACCTGCATGTATGCAAGACCCCGCAGTTCCCTGAGATTGAGGTCGTCCGCGAGGGACATTGCCAGATGGGAAAAGTGAAGAGACGCCGACATGAGCTGCCGGAGTAAGGTGATCATAGTTTCCAAAAGATTTGCATGTTCGCACGTTTGGGCGAGCTGGACCAAACGGGATATCTGGCGCCTGCTCTCGACGAACACGGATGGCGGTGAATTGGTAGGGAAGGGAAATCCAATGGGAATGGTGTCGAGAAGGGGGGATGGTTTTTTCTCGATGAATTCTTGAATCACATCCAGAGCCCAGGTCTCAAGTGACTTAAACGAGTACTTGTTAGCTACTTTCGCAATATCGATGAAACGATTAAGGTCTAAATGAGGGTCCTGAACGACTTGTATTATTTCATGTGGGCTGTTAAGTGTGTGTAAGGAATGAGAATCGGGAACTTGCACTGAAACCTCACAGGGCATAAAGGGACCAAACGAAGTTGCGGAACTCTTCGGGACTGTCGCCGTGCAGGACTACAGGATTGTCATCCGACATGCCCTCCACAGCGATGTTGCCCTGAGGAAGAGTAAAGAGAGTACCAAACGAAGAAGAGTCGGCCGAGAGAATACTACGATGGACCTGCGATCATTCAGATGTCGCCCACAAGCAGCAGGGGAATCATACGTTGAAGAGCGTGTTTCCGACGCGTAATATGCAGCTTCCATCAACCATGTAAAAACGTGGATCCCGGCGCAATGCATCTGAGTCCTGTATGACTCCGGACGACGAGGCATCCAACCCACCCTGACTTGAGGATGAGTCCTGCAGCCATGCTCGCTTCCGGATAGGCGAATCCGAGTGCGGAGTCGGCAGGGGTGCACCCAGGGGATCTGTAGGGAGGAAGTCGTGCTCCGTAGGAACAAACGGCGTTACGGCTGAGCCACTACCGTCCTCCATGTCTCTCAATGCGTTGTGGTAGTTGCTGTGGTTCAACTTGTAGATTAGGTCACGTTAACGTGGCTGTACTCGAATCCGTCGACTCGGATGGCCTCCAACGCAGTGCGCGCGCAGGTCGCTGCGAAATGGCAAGAGTCCTTTGCGCGCATCAATCGCGCGGAGCCGGGCATATCTGGACTGATGGGCTTCAGTCACGTACGTATTCCCAAGCCCCTGCTGTGACCCCCATTCATTATCATCATGTTGGCCCAGGCCTGGACTCTAGCTACAACATTTCTGAAGCCATACGACTTGAATGACCCAACTCCTCGGCCTCAATATGGTGAGGAAGTCTCTCAGGATTCTTCCCCTTTGCAAATTATAAAGGCATTTTCCCCATAGATATGCGTCAGGTCAGACAGGCCTTTGACATCATCAATAAATGCAGACGACTGCCAGTCATGCTTGAGGTCTTTCTTGGTCCGATTTGCAGCATTGTCTTTATCTGACCTGCCATCTAATCTAATGCTTTCAGAGGATTTGCACAAAAACCAGCACTTGATTGCACGCGAGGTCCAAGTTTACATGAATCTTTATGAAGTATGCTTTAGTTTGAGATTCTCACTCGATGCTTATACGATTTTAGTCCAATTCGGACCCAGAAACAGTGAGAGCACTTATCTTCCGACTTGTCGAGTGGTACAGCGCTTGGAAACCCAACGCTGAGTGAATATCTACCTCATTCTCCTGTCCGCATGTCGGTCAAATCGTCTCGGCAGGCTTGGTCAAACCATCACTTCTGCATATACACTTACCTTTCAAACTCACCTATTCTCCATCCTTCCTGCTTCCTTCGCGCGAGGAGTCAAGGCACTCGTCGCTGCGACACTCGTCAAGACAGTGTCGCAAGGATCTGACCAGCAAGACCGCTCTCTCTGGCAGGCGTTTGACACCCTGAGTCTTATAGAACGCTATGAAACACTTATAGCCAGCGTGGGATACGAATATATTGAGGCACATGTGCTGCAAACTTGTACTGGTTCTTGGGCGGAACCATTGTTGGGCAACCTTCGTGCCTGGATGATGCATAAAATTGTCCCGTGGATGATGTGGCCGTTTGCCAGAGGAGCAACTAATGGTACGGTTTGCAGTCCGCAATATCCCACGTATGCTAACCTTTTGAAGCTGACGAGGCAAAAACGATGATGCAGGGAGTTGGATCGAGATTTGAGTTTCACATGCATAAAACTCTCTGCGATCTGCGGTGCGTGACTAGTTGTTCTGCTAGACCAATCTAGTCATTTCAGAGCAGTACACACGAGATATTTGATATCATCGTGGATTTCCCGGATTCCATTGGCGCTCTCCAAGACCTGAAGGTAGCTTTACTTGCTGAACGCTTAGTCATTCTCTTTCTACTTATCGAACACAGGAATGTTTGCAGAGGGTTGATCAACGTGCAGAATTAGTCCAGTCCATCCGACGAGCGTCAGTCGCGAGGGCATATGCAATATATTGGTTCCAATTGATAGATTCTCCAGGAACAAGAAACGTCTCCTTCACCCAGGAGCGGATACAAAAGATATTCTGCTATCCTATGTTTCAACCATCAAATGCTTGAGAATAGTAGATCCTCCGGGGGTCCTTTTGTTCAAGGTGGCGGATCCGATCCGTCGGTATCTCCGGTAATGCCGCGGCATGCGTCGCGAACCTGTGTTGACACGATTCCAAGGGACCGGTCAGATACTATCAGATGCATTGTCGCTAGCTTAGTCGGTGACGGTGAAAGTGGCGACTCGCTGGTAGATGACAACGATCCCATTCAACCTCTTCAACAGGCAGAAATGGAAAACTATGCCGATCCAGACTGGACGCCTGAACCAATAGATGCCGGACCTGGTAATTCCCCCTCGTTGATTCCTTCAATATAGTTAATTTCAACAAAAGACTTCCGCGCCAGCAAAACAAGTGACATTATAAGCACCATTGTCAGCATATACGACTCAAAGGACCTTTTTGTCAAAGAGCTTCAGGTTCTGCTTGCACAACGATTACTTGCAGTTCAAGATGGTAATTTCGACCGGGAGGTTTGTAGCTTGTTCGGTGCCATCCCTGACGCATTGATATTAATAGTATTTTTTAAGCGACGTAATATTGAAATTTTGAAGATTCGCTTCGGGGAATCAGCTTTGCAGGGTTGCGAAGTAATGCTTCGGGACATGACTGATTCAAAACGAATCGACCAGCATGTTCAATCTCAGCGGCCTGTAAGCTCCTGCGGTCTTCAACTATGTGGCTCTACTTACAGGTTGAAGAGCGTCATACACCCCACGATAATCTCGCGACATTTCTGGCCTGCCTTGGAAACCAGCGACATCATCATGCCGCGTCAATTTCAGGAGTGAGTTCACCACCGAGTCGTTGCATACGAGCTCACCCTCCGCGCTAGAACGCAAGAGCAATACGCCAAGGAATTCTCTACTTTCAAGCCTGACAAGACCCTGCGCTGGTTACCTCATCTTGGGCGAGTGCAACTCGAACTCGAATTCGACGACCGCAAAGTTAATGCGGACGTCCCACCTCTGGAAGCCGCATTCATTGAACTTTTCACAGAAAAAGGCCCGATTTATATTTCCGGTCGGTCGCTTCGTTACGCTGATCACTACAATTATAGATATGTGGACCGTTGACGAACTGATCTCGAAGGTAGGGACTGTGAGCCGCAGCGCAGCCCTAAAAGCGCTCGCCACATGGGTCGACATGCGTGTTCTGAAAGAAGATAGTGAGCATGTGTTCAAGCTCCTCACCACGAGGGAAGACTTGGTACCAGGAAAGATAGTGGTTCCAAAACAGAGTATATTCATTTCCCGCCTCCTTTCCCGCCTCTTCTTGACGCTCAGCCACAGCAACTGGAGAGGAAGAGTTGCCCCCGGTAATGAGTGTGCAGCAACAACAAGCAGAGCAAATGAAAGTCTATTGGAAGGTACAGAGACAATGGCACCTCTCACGCCGATTTTCCGATGCAATGACTGACGTCGTCACAGTTCATCGAAGGGATGCTCACAAACCTGGGTTCGCTGCCACTGGATCGTATACAAACAATGCTTAGACTTGCTCCGGGTTATGATCGCACCATCGAACAGCTTGGTGCTTTTATGGAAGCCGCCAAACGAGAAGGACTGGCTACAGTGAAGGACGGGATGTGGAGATTAGGCAAATAGGCAAACGGTCATGTAAAATACGTCTCTGAACTCATGAAATTTCAAATCAAACGATAGAAATGCAGGTTGGCTGCACACTGAATGAACCTTCGTGTGTACACAGCTGCAGCTGGAGGGTGGGGTTAAATTTCCTCCAAGGTTGTATTTAGCGGCATTCCCAAGCATAAGTACTCAGGCTGGTGATCGGAAGCTGAAGCAAGGAAATGTCCTCGAGGCGCATTGCCGTAGGAGCCCGCCGTCTAGAGCAACTCGGAGGACGCACAATGCTGTGGGCGGCGTCGCGTACCCATCATGATGCGAGCTTCAATGACACGGCCGGCTCAAAGGTGAGTGTCCAGATAACTACTTGGTATAACAGAGTCGTGAACCCGTGGGTCCCTTTCCGAATGAGTCGAAACTGGATTGTCCTCGTAGTATTACATTATAAAAGGGTGACCCGTGATAATGATGCTTCAAGTTGGCGGCCAATAATCCTTGGACCCTTGTAGTAGATGTCACAGTAATTTAGCCGTTTGGTTACTACTTGTCAATGCACGTTTTGACGAAAGTTTAGTATCAAAGGATATCGAGCATGCGAGAACGTATTGTCAGTTGTCAGACAACTTGCAAGACGGGTTACCATCTGCCTTGGAGCAATATACAAGCTTGACATACATACACAACCGTCATGAGTCCGCTCACACAATGTTACACGGATACTGCGGAGCCTCTGACTCGGCGGCTGAGGAAGTAGCTCTCAGATCTCAGCTCGAGCCCGTATCTCCACATTTGACCTCGGAGCCTGCCCGAGGTTAAGCAGGAGATTATAAAAGACCAAAACCATAACCATAACCACGCTTCCACAACAGCTTGATCCTTTTTTCTCCGTCGTGCACGCCTTGAGTTGTCTGACTTTGACTTCCGCGGACGATGACCCACAACGAACTCTGGTTGACTTACCACCAAGTCTCTCGTCTGCTACGGCCCAACTCATCGATCTGGAGTTCCAGAGCCATCGGTTCTTGGACTTGGAAAATGTTCTTGAGCATAATTTTCCGTCAAGGCTTCATTCAAGTATTGGTCTGTCTCTTTCTGGGAGGATCATACGAACATCCTGTCCGCGTCGGATACTGGGGTCGAGGAACTTTTTGAAGAATCAGTTACGATTATCTTCACAAGCTGTCTGTGCATGTGACTTGACGTCCCTGAGACCGAGTTTGGTATCGTGGATCACAGAAGCCGACCGTGGCGAACGGCGGAAACACTAATGAGAGCGCGAACAGAACTGGACCGCGCTCTATAGGGCGACCACGACATACAGGACAAGACGAACTAGCGTATCTCTACGGATATCGCGTAGATACTATCGTGTGCGCACGTGACACAGCCTTATGCCAACAGGCTTAGTACAGAGTTCAATCGACGAACCACACCTTCAGCAGTGGATATCTATTTCATCCACCAAGCAAGTTATGTTATTGACGTGCGATGGAGACGGAGAGTTGAAGAACATGAAAGATTCCAAGTGTTGCTGCAAGTAGGAGTGAAACCTCTTGTCTCTCGTCATGCATTGGTACGTTGGATGTCTGCCAACTTGGCTAGGATCTCCCAGAGATCTTGAAGCCTCGATGCGCATAAGGCCTTCTGGGTCTAGAACGCCGTGACCGCCTTGCGCTAGATGCTGTAATTCGAGACAGGGGTTAATTTCGGATGTACCGGCGTTTAGGGCCGGTATAAGCGTCACCGTTCCCTCGCCGGCGACGGCGTGTGCGCCGTTATCAGGCTACCTGTACACCCATGGAGAAGCAAGCTCCACGCTATTCTGCACTTTCGCAGCCAACCCTGTCGATGAGCGAGCTCGTATGCAGAACACTCGACAGCGATGCTACCGACATGCTGATCGACAAGTGGCTTGAACACCGCAACGACGCATATTGGGAGTGGTTCCAGGCCGTCAGGGAGCGAAAGCATGCCTCCAACACTCTAAGACGCCAGGTCGTGGTCTGGAATAAAGGGGATTTTGTTCCAGAAAACATCTTCTGTCGGACAGTCGACACCAGTCGTCTGATTCCCCTCGACCGAACTTGGACTACCCATGTCTACCATCACAAGTCCATGCAAGACAGAAGACTTTCCATGATGCCTGTCGTTTTCACAATGGTCCGTTGCGGCGTTCCGTTGTTAACTCTGGCTTATCGTCCTTATGCCAGCTCCCGGAGCTCATGCTCTTACGGGGCATGCATGATCATGGTTGCGACGACATCTACATCATCGTGACAGATTTAAAACGACAAGAGATGGATCACGTCACAGAGTACTTCAAGTTCATTTGCCGGCATGCATATGGTGGTCGAACGTGTAAACCGAGCATAGCAAGCCAAATCCAATATGATCGTTCGTGGTCTATCCCTCGTACACCCTTTATTCTCACTTATTCTTCTTTCCACTCAGACATGCGGTTGTGTCACACATTACTCAAGCAGCGACGTATACCGTGTTTCCCTCAGATCGACCTCGCTTTCCGAGCAATACTGTACGAAAAAAAACCACCATTCATCATCCTATTCTCGCATCAGACGACTTCTTATTCCCAAGTCTTCTTCACGCATCCTCTCTTCGTTCCCGCAGAAGATATCTTCTTCGACTTTCCTAGCGGGTGCCCAAACCCTTGCTGCAACGACGACTGCGAGATGATTCGCTTTCCTAGGGGGGGTGTCGAAGGGGCAGTGGTTCTCTCAATTAAGCGGGGTGGCCGTTACGGGAAGAAGGTTAAGGCAAAGGAGATGTGCAATTGGATCGATTGCGACGTCTGTTTCAGCGAGGAGACCCAACGATATGCAGAAAGTAGCGAGGGTTCCGAGGGTTCCCATAGCAGTGCTGATTGCGCCGACGCACCGTCCACGAATGGCCTTGTCTGCAGCAAGTGCAGGTTGGTCAAATACTGTTCTCCAAAGCATCAGAAGAAGGATTGGGAGGAGCATCGCCGTGTTTGTGCGAAACCTGCTATACCATGAATAACCTCTTGAAACACACTGTATTGTCTCTCCGATGTCCCACTCTGATTTCTCGCTTGCATTCGTTTCCTACGCTGACGATCCGTTGTTGTCGTGCATCTTGTAAATGTACGGTACACTGTAGTATCCAGCTTCACGTGAGCGTCTGAATGGGGCAGCATTGCGCCGGAAGACCTTCGATCTTGGACCACCATGGCGATCCGTTACCTTACATCAAGACTTGCCCAACAGGTGGGTCGTTTTCACCAGCCCTGAGCATTATGAGTGATGTGACTTCTTAGATTGACGAGGAACTCATGAGTGCATGGGGAGCGTTCAGTATCGACCAGGTGCGTGATCGCTCGCCGGGTTGCCGATGCCTGAACAATAGAGATTCATTAACATGCCATGGCTAAAGTTGATGGAACTGGCTGGACTTGCAAGTGCTCAAGCGCTCGCAAAAGTATACGACAAGGCGATGTATCGAAGAGTCCTCGTTTGCTGTGGACCTGGCAACCAAGGCGGCGATGGATTAGTAGCCGCAAGACACCTTGGTGAGTCCCTTATTACCTTGACAGATCGAGGTCATGGGAACGTTAACGGGCAACGTTCGCAATCAGGCATGTTTGGCTACGAACCCACAATTTATATGCCGAAGGTATCTCTCATTGCACACTTATGGTTGGAGATGCGTGGCTGCTGAACTCCTGCTGGCCAGCCAGGTTCGAAAGATATTTACAAGGTATAATTTCTTTCTGGATGTTCGATCTTGTTCCTAACCGTCACCCACAAAATTGCGAACAGCGCCTTCACAAGCAGTGCGATAACATGCAGATAAAATCTCTGCCCCCTGACACCACCCTTGATGTGCTCCGCTCCACCCTCGCATCTTCTGACGTCATTCTAGATGCCATCTTCGGATTTTCGTTTGAGGGTCCAGTCCGGGCACCTTTCGATGAGGTCTTGCCACTTATTTCGTCCTCGCAAAAACCCATAGTCTCAGTCGACATTCCAAGCGGATGGAATGTCGAGAAGGGTAACGAAGAGGGAGTGGGACTTGAACCGGATGTATTGATAAGCTTGACTGCGCCAAAGGAGGGAGTGCGGTCCTTTAGTGGAAGACACTTCCTTGGAGGGAGGTTTGTTTCTAAGTAGGCGCCCGCTGTTTGTGTCTCAACGGCGTTTTGACGTTGATCGCAGAGCAATGGAAGAAAAGTTTCAACTCAACTTACCTATCTACCCTGGCGTTGAACAGATCGTTGAGATTCCTCGAGAATAGGAATTTCAGCGGTTGTAATCCACTGCTCCTTCACTATGATCCTGATTACATAGTAATGTCACAGGAGATGACTGAACACTCGGAGTTTGCATATGGGAGTCTCATCGAACAACTTCTAGTAAGTGGTTTCGGTTCTCAGCTGAGTTTGTTCCCGGTGCAATTCACCCGAGATCCTTCTAAAACCATATACTGAGCAAATGTCCTGTCAGTTATGAATCGGACAGAAATGATGTCATTCTTATTATCGTATACATTCCTGCGCGAGTTATTCTGAGAATCTGATAGCAACCGTGTTCTCTGCCGATACATTCCCCATGGAGACTCATGCGGCCCACCATGCTGAACATTATATGCAACAGGTACGCTGCGGCCCCGCAGCTGGTCTGGATTCATGCTCCTTGTGAGGGGGGAAAGAATATGTGCGTATTATCCGTCAGGCGACATCCTGAATCTTGGCCCTTGTAATGGAAATGCTAATGATGTAAGGGGGGGCTCCGGGCGACACCAGTACCTTACATATGCTGTCTGAACCGATACAACCCCAGCGTTTCTCCCGATGTATACCGTTGTTCTGGATCTGGACAAGCTGTGCGATGGGAGGGTTCGTCTCACAAGAACACTCGTTTCCATCGTTTTTGGTATTACTAATCTGGGCGTACATACACCCTCAAGGGATTCGAAACGTATAGGATTGGTAGGCAGATTGGACCGATGGGCCAGCAGTTACGATGGTACTTTTGAGTAACATTTTTATATATTCACTGGCACGATGCATACTACAATCGAACAACCATAAACCGTGTATCAATCATTGGCATGATTCGCGTTTTATCATTGATGATCCAGGCTCGGTCGTTGAACGCCAGCCCGAAGGATCTAAGAACCATTGGCAAGCAAGTCGATAATAGTACCAGTACTACTCTGTCTTCAAGTTCGTGCTTCGTGATTGATTGCTGTAACGGTCGAGTCAGGAGTCATCTCTTTGGGCACTCCTTACCGATGGTATCATTCAAGGCGGGTTGTCCAAGTCTCAGTAGAGCAGGAAGGAATATGCAAAAGACGCACCTGTTCGTTATCGGCCCCAATACCCTGGGGGCCGTCGTTAGACTGCTTAGCCTGCGTCATTTGATTGCCAGTGCTCGGCCACGGATGGCTCCGGCCGCAGCGAATACTTGGCTGCACGTAAGGCTCAAGCGGAATCATCCGTCTACTGTGATTTCGAGGCACTGGTTCTCGACCACTCGCTCCGCTAAATCAGCTTCAATCATCTCTGCATAATGGACTCTCGCTTTTATCCAGATGAAGTCTACCCGAGGGTTCTGGAGGGTAGCGACATTCGATCACTCGCAAAGTACATGAAATCCGACGATTGTCAGAATGTATTTCTCATGGTGATATCATCGCTGTCATCTCAAGCGTTTCACGGGACTAATGTATGGCTGCGTAGTTGGGCGCGGGTAAGACTTCTTCGGCCAATGGTAGAGGAGCGGTCAGCTAAAAAGAGTCGTGTAGGTGTCAGCACCTCCGCCGGAATTCCCGACTTTAGGTCTCCGGAGACGGGTGAGTACTGCAGCTTATGCCTGTGATTTTCCAGTCATGTTAAGTGGTTCCCATCGTGATCAATGGTTGACAGGGTTATATGTGGGTACCGTCCCAACCAGCCTAGTCCCCTTCCTAATGGCCCGGGCACCTCAGGCCAACTTGGCTAGATCCAATTTACCATACCCAGAGGCCGTGTTCGAGATAGATTTCTTTCGAAGAAACCCGGTCCCCTGTGGGTGGTATCGCTATCTGTGAAATCTCATGTAACTCACAGCAGCTGTTTGTCCCCAAGTTTATACCCTCGCGAAGGAGCTTTACCCCGGTCGCTACCAGCCAACGATCACTCATGCATTCATCAAAGTTTTGCATACTCATGGCCTTCTCCACACTTGCTTCACCCAGAACATTGATACGCTTGAACGGAGAGCAGGTATTCCAGAAAGAAAGATTGTTGAAGCTCACGGAAGTTTTGCCGCGCAGCGGTGCATCGATTGCAAATGCCCATATGATGGCAAAAAGATCAAAAATGCCATCATAAATTCTGTGATACCGCGATGCGAGCACTGCAATGGGTTGGTCAAACCTGACATTGTTTTCTTTGGGGAGGCTGTACGTTTCTACCATCTTGACTGCGGATATTTTGAGGTTGATTGCTGGCCAGCTCCCACTGCAGTTTCATGCATCTATACATTCCTTACGAAAGGCTGACCTGTTAATTGTGTTGGGAACATCACTAACTGTTCATCCATTCGCATCCCTAGTTGACATGGTACCTGAGGACTGCCCTCGTGTTCTGATCAACCTGGATGAAGTTGGAGCATTCAACAAGCAGGATGACATTGTTTTGTTGGGAAAGTGTGATGACATCGTCCAGGAGCTTTGTTGTGAGCTTGGATGGGAAGAAGAACTTGAGAGTGCATGGATGGCAGCTGCAGAGCATGTACAGATCAATGAAGAACCAGATGTCCTGGAACTGGGAGTGAAGGTTGATGAAGAGTTGGATCACATTACAAGAGATATCAAGGAGTCTCTTGCAATTTCTGATGACACATCTGGGTCTTTACCTGATTCTCCAATAGGGGAAACACAAAAACAAAAAAAATCCCTGGAAAATGGAGAAGTAGATGAGAAAGAAGTGGAAGGGAAACCCACTGACTTGGAAGATGGCAAGCTTTGAGCATGGTTGCCATCAGACTCATTCATGTATTTCTTACTATGTTGATACTATATGTATGCTGAGAACAATCACCTTAACTCTGGTATCTTAGTGGGTTAGTCCCAGAACCATAGTTAGCTTTGTTGATCATGGTCTTGTGTTGCCAACTACTACTTCTGGCAGAATAGAATGCAGTGTGTTCTAGAGTTGCTCTGGAATATTGTTATATTGAAACATGTTATGGTATGGAGCAAGCATAGGGGCACCTACTATGATCTAATATCTAGACTTCTGCACCACTTTGAAGATGGGCTAATTATGTTTCCAGCCTGTTCTGTATGACAGGAGGGGTTGGATAAAAGTAAAATACAGTTGATATGTTCATAATGCATATCCATCATATTGCATTGAAATTTGGGGGCTCCTGAGTTGGGGCCAGCCAAAATGAATGAAAATTGTGTATTGCATAGTGAATGGGGTTGAGGCACACATACATATGCATTATGATGGAGCTTTTGACCTGATGAGGTAGTCTGGTAATCAGCCCATATATGAGGTGTTTCAATCCTGCTGATGAGGCAAACTGTTGGTTCAATTCACTTACACTTTCTGTGATCTCCTGGACACAACATCAGACTGAGTTTACAGTAATCAATATGATGTACATATGTCCTCACTGAGGTTACTTTGTAGGATTTTTCAAGATGGGCTGTTTTCATTTCATCAAAATCATCAAGGTTATATCCATTCTGAACACCCATCTCTACTCCTCTGCACATACTCTGACTCTGTCCTCTTCATCTCTAGTTGTTCCTGAATGCACCTCACCAACATTATTCCAAGTTCAAATTGAACATCTGAGTTTGGAGATTGTATTCCTGTCAGACCTCCTTCTATTGGCTTGGACCTTGACATAAGTTATGTATGTCTCCATACATTCTTTATTTTTATGCTCAATCATATACTCCTTCATTTCATTCTACATCTCTTAGTCCTATGTACACTGCCTGTTGGTCCTTCACATTCCCTGACCATTCATGTATCATTCCTTATGCTATTTATGTTCTCAGTTCTGTATTCTGATCTGATCTCCTAGTATATAAGCCTGAGGCCCTCCACATGTATTCCTCAGTTTGAATATCAACTAAGTTTCCTTCTCTCAAGTCCCTCCTCTCTAAGTCTCTTCCTACACTCTATCTCTCTCTGTCTCTCTCACATTTGTCTCCTGAGGGCCAGACTTGAGCAAGGGTACAACATATACATACATTCTGCACTGTAGGAGACTGGTGTCCCCTACTATATAAAGCCCCTTTTTCCTGATCTTTCAGTTCCTGTTA
This sequence comes from Pulveroboletus cf. aberrans, assembly GCA_038094155.1. Taxonomy (NCBI): domain Eukaryota; kingdom Fungi; phylum Basidiomycota; class Agaricomycetes; order Boletales; family Boletaceae; genus Pulveroboletus; species Pulveroboletus cf. aberrans. Next base: position 24,534 of record JBBPTO010000445.1, read on the forward strand.
CAGCACAGGTTCTATCTCCAAGCAAGTCAAATGTCAGTTTGAGTGTCATACATACATATGTCCAACCCATCCCATTTGTCTATTTTGAGTTCCCTGAATCTGAGTCAGTAAGTCTGGTTTCATTTCTTTTATATCAGTTTTCATTCCGAATGGCTATGAGTTTGCATGGGTCCATTGTACTTAGTGTTTTTCTTTTCATTTGTACTACATACTGCTTCTGTCATCATGGCACTCCATTACCATAACTTACTTAGTTCACTGTCCCAATATGTACAAAGTCACAGGTTTTTCCAGACTATAAATGTTGCATCTCAGACCTTGGTCTGTATCAAATTCTACAGTGACTCCAAAAACCATTGCAATGTTTGCTACATTTAAAGTGTATGTAGTGTACTGGCTATATTTGTGGGTATATAGCTTAGCATTGGTGAAACTGAATATGGTACAAACCCCTGGCTATGTAACAGTCCACAAATCATGTGATTTTGTGAAAGACAGATAAAATGGGTGTAGTGTCAACCACCAGACTGGTCTGAGGTAGACAATAAGTCAAGAAGGGTACAAATGGTACTTGTCCCTAAGGAATTCCTAGAGGTTGTAAAGTGAGAAGGGGACAGGATCAAGGTGCTCCCTGCAAGTTTGAGAGGGATCTGGCATGTATCCAGTAGGTATTTGATAGTGACAGTTCACTGGATCAAAAGTACCTGGTTGAGAATGAGGACTGGGAGCTGTCAAAATGTACCTCCTCTGACCTTCAACCTCCTCCAAGGCTTATTCCCACAACTCTGAGGTCAATGCATGCCAATGCCACCATCTCTGCTGTAGGAAACAGGAGTTCCCTACAAGTGATATTCAGAGTTTTCCTGCGGTCTGATAGCCCCTATCCAGTGCTCCTACCAATTCTGAGACCATTCTGCTGCCATTTGTTCCAACCTGATTCAAGCCAGTTGAAGTCCTAAGGTTAGTTTTGAACCCAATGTCTGGACCCAAGTTCCCATTGTAAAACTCCTAGGAACTCTGAAGTGGAACTCCTAAGCTAATGAAAAGGGTGCAAGTATAGTTCTCAACCCAGGGGATTGCAAAGAGAGAAAGAAAGTGGGTGAGGGCGAATATGGATGGTTCACTGATGTCCTGAGAGAGCTGAAAAATAAGAGTCTGACTCCTTCCCATTCGATAGGGCTAAGGAATCAACTATGGAGTTGTCAGGAGTTGTCAGGAGTTGCAGGACTTGACAGGACTTGAAGGGAAATGAAGGAAATCAACTTCAGAGACTTAGAACTGATGGTAGATGGTAATTCGCTTCTAGAACTAAGTTCTATGTACAAACTTTTAAGTCTGGGCATTCCTGAGACTGTGAATCAAAAGGAAACATGAAGGAATGCATGTAGATACTAAATAGAGTAATATCCAAATGAGAAAACACAACTCCGACTCATGAATGACTCATCCGGAGCGTGGGAACAAAGGTCCGGTCCTCCGGAGGTCAGAGTTCTGACTCGAGAAGACAGTCTCTGACTGTTGAGTCTTAGAGGAGCAGCAGAGGACTTTGGAGGAACTCGGAGGACATACAAATACTTGGAGAATGTAGGAATATCACTGTAGGGAGCTTGAGTCTCCTACACCGTGCCTTGAAACCTGTTCCCACACTCCAGGTTTGGTCAGATTTTTGCCTTTTTCGTGTTTTCTTTACTGTACTTTGTTTGGGTATGCCCAGATTAGACTTTTGTATCTAGGAATTAGTTCCTAGACAGTGTGCAATCCACTACCATCATTCCTAAGCCTATAAGTCCGGTTTCCTAGTCTTTTTCCTACATTTTCCTTCAAGTTTCCCTCAAGTCCTGCAATAAAAGTTGGTTTTCTAGCTCTACCAAATGGGGGGAAGCCAGACTCTTGTTTTCCAGTGTCCTGTGAATGTCTAGTGAGCCTTTCCTACAGTCATTTTCATTTTCATTTCCTCTCTTTGCAATCCCCTTGGGTTGAGATATACACTTGCATTCCTATTTCTTGCATAGGACTACACTCTGGAGTCCTTTTGCTGTTTTACACTGCTTTGAAGCATCTTGGAGTTGGTCTTTTCACTTGGTAAGGTCCTCTTCTTCTTTTGAACCTTATATTTCCTATTTCAGACATCATGTCAGAGTTACATTCATATGCTCAATATCCATCACTATTTTAGTCCATTCTTCTCATCTCACTCCCTCAGTTGTCCTGCCATCAGTGTGCAACAACTGGGGTGAGTTTTTAGCTATATTTTATCACTTTTATCACTTATGTCTGTAGTCTGGGCCTCCTTGCCCCTCCATAGTGCACACATTTTGACAGGAGCAAGGTAGATGATGAGGACAATGAGGATGATAAGGGCAGCAAAAAGGAGAATGTTCCCACAGAAGTTCAGATGGGATCTGATGAGTTGAAAAAGGTGTTCACCATTATGGAGGGTACAAATTTTATAGTCAGGGCATATCCCTTGACTTTTGACTGACAGCTAGTCTAGCTGTGATATAAGGTACCTGTAAGTAAAGATAGTGTCCATCATCCTGTTATCAGCAGGGATAGATCACTGACAATAAAAAAAGGAAACATAACCATCACTGCACCATATTTGGTCATATGAATGGGTGGAGGATGGCACATACTTGAAAGAAAAAAAAAGGAAACTGGACTCAGATTGATCAGATACATATGATAAGGGATGAACTGGAATCAGATCAATGATGGACAGGACATGGATGGTGCATGGTTTGACTGCATGCTTGAAAGAGACTGTAGATGACCTAGGAAAAGTCAACTGGACATAGATAGACCAGATATGAACCTAAGGAGCTATGGCTCCTTACATTGGTCTGGTGGGTCTGGAGATATGGCCATTACAAAACAGCAACACCATTGCAACAATTTTTCACTTTTGTGCTGATGCATATAATCTCCATTAAATGACATGATATTTGGCTTTATTTGGTCATACAAACAAAGATATACATATAATGATTATGTCTGAGTTTAAATATATTCACACTCCTCTTTATTTATAATCACTGTTATCATATATTATACCTTTACTACCCAAAAGAATATTATTATCTCTATCCTTGATGCTGATCACTCTGCTTGCTTCTACTGTTGTATACTGCTCTACTATATCCAGACTTCGGAAAAATGAGCATTTTGAGCTTTTAAAGTCTTGTGGAGGTCACCTACTCAAGCTTTTCCCTTTTAATATTCAACATACTATGTATTTGATTAGCTTTCGAAAGGCCAATAATGCTATTTAGGATATCCAAACCATTTCTAATATCATCAGAAAACCCCTCTCTACCAACATAGTCCTTCATCACATGGAAAAGTCTAGTATAAAGGCTGTGATAATCAAGAAATGCCCTCTTCTTTCTATGAAACATTACAAAGCTCATTTGAATTTTGTTTATATGGATTAGAATGGACTTAAAGGACATTATATGGTTATATGAGATTTAAATGAATTATATTGTGTTAGGTGGATGCAATTGGAGCTAGAAAGCTCACTTTGCCAATTTCAAATTTATCTTAGCCAAGTGGATCAGCCTGAGCTGGTGCTGTGGGCAGAACTATCCAGAGGTAATTGTATTGGTGGTACTGGCATAATCTGGCATAATCTGGGATTCTGCCAGTTCTGCCCATTTGGCAAAATATAAGGTTCACTATATGAATGAAATACCATAACATACAACCTCCTATGGATAGTCCAAGATATTCGACAATGTTAGCAATGTTGTGTCCCATCCTCCATCATCCTGATGACCATGGTCCACAACTCCAATCATTTCATTAACCACTTGTGGTGCAATTCCCTCATTAACCTGGTCCAATTCATGAAAGCTATACATAGACCCATTCAATACTCACTTTTCCAACAACATCTCTAAATCTGAGTGGCTCATGGCTGGCCTCTTTCTCAAAAGCCAAGAACATAGGATCAATCTCATCCAAGGAAATGGCTTCAGAATCACTGAGATTGTCATCATGTTGTGTAACTGTTAAGACTTGGTGCAGGACTTGTGTGTTACCTTGCACTGTCATGGCCTTCTTGATTGGAGATGTACTGGAGAGATTCAGAGAGAGATAGAAGAAAGTTGTCTAAGGTGATATTTAGGCTGAGGTATCTATGTACAAATACTAGCATTTATATATACAGAGGAACTGTGGAGGTCAGATAAGTGTATGCTAGAGCTGTGTTCTGGTCCAGGAACAAGCTGAAGCTGTACTACACAGTATTGGAGGAAACAGAGGAGTGAGACTAAACTGATTACAGAACAAAGGATGTATGTAAGGAGGTCTAGGAGATGTCTGGAGTTTCAGAGTTGCATGGTTGGTGAGGAGTCACCAGAGGAAAGAGTGGAGTTGCTTCAGAGGTCAGAGTTGACTTGATTGCACAGGATATGACAGTATTTCCCTCTTAGGCCTAAACTCTTGAAGGCTATTTGGAGGTGTCTGTCAGAGTCTGGCAGGAGCATAGGGGCCATGAGCAGAACTAGAGATATGCTAAGTGAGAAGTCAAGTGCGGTGAAGCCAGAATGGAAGGCAGAGGAGTAACTGCAGAGGAAGGCATATGTAGTTGGAATGGTGATAAGCAGAGGTCAGAGAGAGTGGAGGGTTGGATGACAGGAGGTCAGAGGGTGATTCAGAAGTTCAAAAAGACATGTGAGGAGTTCAGAGGTGACCTGGAATGGCTGGAGTGTGCTAAAGTGACACAAGGAAATGGATGGAGCAGAGTGGAGATCAGAGAGCAAAGTAGTGAAGGGAAAAGAAGGTAGCAGGAAGCACATGATTAGCTTAGAACCTAAACATAGGAGCATCACTTTCAAAGGTCTGGAGGTCCAGAGTTGTGTCAGAGAATGCAGCAAGCAGCTTGATTAGGAGCAAAAAATTGAGCAAGTGCATTTCTACCCTCCTTCTGAGGTTGATGTTCCAGCATCAACAGAGGACAGAGAGAAGGATAGATGGGTACATGTCTGAAGGTCCAGAGTTCCCAGGAGGTTGGAAAAGTGGAGTTCCAGGAGTGGTGTAGGCAGAGGAGCAGAGGAGCAGAGGGGTATGAAGTGCATCAAGCAACTCCGGGAGGAAGAGGTTAGAGTAGAGTGAGTTTTGCATGTTGCCAAGAGCCCATATTATCTTCAGGTTCAAGGTAAAGCTGTGACATGTGCTTTGTGCAGTGAATAAGCTCAGACACACAGTTAGTGAGTGAACATTGATGAGATTCTAGATTACCAATGGCATTGACAATGAATATTGTCATCTTGATGAGTTGCTCAAGGAGTTTCCAGTGGTTACAATGGTGTAATATGATTTTAATGACATCAGCTGATGTGGGGCTTTTACCATTGTTTTTTTTTTGCTGTGCTCCTGACTTAAGCTGTGTGATCCCACATGCCAAGGAGAGATCTTACTTGTATGATACAGTGAGCTCAAAAATCCTTTCCATGTTGGCCTCATTTGCAGTGTGTGATGCACACTGCCTACCCCTATGCGAATTTCGCTTAGCTTTGGTGGAGTTATAAATAGACCGTACTCCTGGCTATCTGAATGGTCCCTGAGTCATGTGATAGAATTCACACAGTACAGAGATATGGCCATTACAAAACAGTGATGTCATGGAAAGGGTTTTTGAGCTTTTGAGTTGGTGAACAGGATCATGGTTATATAGTAGAATAATTGGCTTTATTTGCTTGTACAAACAATGAAATACATGCCAATAGTATATCTGAGTTTAAAAAAGTTCACACACCCCATAGTTTCTAACACTATTATGGTT
>JBBPTO010000446.1:0-30293 GCA_038094155.1 Pulveroboletus cf. aberrans
GCATGTGATGTCATACCTTATGCATGGGTAGGGTTGTGGGGTCATGCATAGAGTTTGTGTGTCATAGAGTCTAGGTTTGCATGTAGAGTTTCTAGGGTAATTGTACTGCATGTAAGCGATGTAGGGTATTCATATATCATAGATTGGATGATTGTAACAAAAAGAATGTTTGAGTTGGGACTTATACCCATGTGTATGTAAGCAATAAGTAATGGAAAACATGTAGTCTGGGATAAATTGTAACACTCTCAGCTACCAATGCCATCCTCATTTCATTTTACCAGCTGGTGATTGCCACCCCACTCAGTACCCAAATCCTCTGCATGAAGACCATTTCCAATCCCAACAGCATTGAAGGATGGTACAAATGAGCTATCTCTTTTCAAAAACAATGAGAGAGAATATTTCTAGTCACTGAGGCATGTAAGGGAAGAACTAACTCTTCATACACCTATGCCATCCCCTTGCACTCAAAACCTCCTTGAGACCCTGATGCTATGGACATCAACACCATGTCCATCCCTTTCCCCCAGAAGCTGACCCCCAAAGAAAGGGAATGCTGCTGTAAAAAGGACATTTGTTTCAAATGCTAGAAATCTGGACATTCAGCACAGAACTGCACCACCACCTTTGAGAACTCTCCCAGACCTTCCATCAAGAAGACAATGAAAAGTATCCCAAAGATCTTCCATGTTAAAAGAATGTAAGGAATATGACAAAGAAGTGGTTGGAAGAACACCTGGTTTCTATTCCCAGGGTTTTTAGAACAGAGGAGAGTCTCAACATCTGCCACCTCCTTCCCCATATGTGCACCTGTAACTGTATCTCATATGATGAATTCTATGAAGATTTCCATTGAACTCATTGTACCATCACACACACTCAAAATCATTGAAAACTGTGCTCTGATTGATAGTGGCATGGATATCAATTGTATCAACTGGGGCTTCATTTGGAAGAACAAGCTTCCCACTGCCTGACTTGAGAAAATGTTTCAAGTCTGCAACCTTGACATGTTGTCTAACAAGAAAGGCAAGGTGTCATTCTCCACTACAATCCTTTGTTAACATTGAAGGGATCACTAAAAAGATCCTTTTCTACATTATGAATTGTGGATGACAGAATGTTATCCTAGGATCACCATGGCTCAAGGTGGTCAATCTCCTCATCAACTGGTCTAAACAGACCTGCACCATTTCGGAATCCCTTCACAAGTTGAAAGACTTGTACCAAGTCCACATCACTGACCTTAAATGGAATGACAAGTTCTACACCACTGCTGCCCCCAAGGAAACCATGGTTCATAGAGTCTATGACAAGAGACTCGTTGATTACCTCCAGAAGACTGAAGAGTCTAACCTCATCTCCATAGTGAAAGATTTTGCTGACCTCCATTGTGTAGCCCACATTGGAACCTGCTTTTCCCCCTGTGGCAGCCTCCAACATAAGAGATTTGTCAACAAAGTCACCACTGCCATCAAACTTGCAGCTGTGGCTGAAAAAGCCAGATTCAAGACTATGCTACAGAATATGCCAAGTTTTCAGATGTCTTCATAAAGGAAGCATCTGACCATGTTTCACCATCATGCCCCTATGATAACGAGATCCATTTTGATGATTCCTTTGTTTTCAAAGTTGAAAAAGTCTACCCACTGTCCCCTGATGAGAGAAAGACCACCAAGGACTTTATCCAAGAGAACCTTGACTGTGGAAAGATTTACCCATCAAACTTCCCTCAAGCAGCACCCTTCTTTGTTAAAAAGATGGACAGCAAGCTCCACCCTAGCCAATATTATCACTATCTGAATAAACACACAGTTTGGGATGCATACTCCCTTTCTCTAGTCTCTGATCTTGTCAATAAACTGAAAGATGCCAAGGTGTTCATCAAGTTTGACATTCATTAGAGATACAACAATGTCAGGATTAAGGACGGTGACCAATGGAAGGCTGCCTTTATTACATACAAAGGCCTGTTTGAACCACTCATTATGTTCTTCAGGCTCATGAACTCCCCCCACATTCCAATGGTTCATGAATGATTTGTTCAGGGATCTGATTGCAGAAGGATGTCTTGTCATGTACATGGATGACCTCCTCATCTTCTCCCCAGACCCAGAACTCCATGAAGAGTAAACCAAGTGTGTCCTGCAAAGAATGCAAGAACTCAACCTGCACTTAAAGCTTGAAAAGTGCACCTTCACTGCTTCTGAGGTAGAGTACCTTGGGATAATCATTAAACCCAGATAGATTGCTATGGATCCAGTCAAGCTTGATGGCATTGCTGCTTGGCACACACTTATGAAAGTCAAAGATGTCCAGTCTTTTCTTGGATTCACCAACTTCTACTGGTGATTTGTTCACAACTACTCCTCTGTCACCTGTCCCCTCATAGATCTTACAAAGAAGAATCTTGCTTCAGACTGGACCCCTGCTTGTCAAAAGTCCTTCGATGAGTTGAAGGCACTCTTTCTTTGGAAACCAGTTCTCCATCTCTCTGATGCATCCTGACCCTTCACCATCATGACTGATGCATTGATGTTTGCCACTGGGGCAATCCTTCTCCAGACCAATGCCAACAGAGACTGGCATCCCTGTTCCTATCTCTCACAGTCATCCTCCCCTGCTGAGAGAAACTAAAATATCTATGATCACAAACTTCTCACAATAATCCAAGCCCTGAAAGCCTGGAGACACTACCTCTCAGGCTTCCTCTTTTCCATTCAAGCCTTCACAGACCATAAGAATCTGATGTACTTCTGTCAGCCCCAGAACCTGAACTGCTGGCAAGCCCACTGGCTCCTTGACCTTACTGACTTTGACCTGAAAATGGTTCATGTCCCTGGCTCCCAGCTTGCCACCCCCAATGCACTCTCCTAACACCCCGACCTCATTGTAAATGAAGAAGATAATGCAGGAACAACCCTGCTTCCTGAATCCCTCTTATCAATTCCTCTCTAGCAGGCAAACTTGCCTTCTCTTCATCCTCAGACTCCCTCATTCTCCAAGCTCTTCAAGTACTATAAGGAGAAGTACTCCCCACATTCTGCTCTTGTCTCTCTGATTGGTCATATACTGATGGAGTTTTGTCATACAAGAAACATATCTATGTTTCCCCCACAGATAACCTCCACCATGAGGTACTTACTTACTGCCATGACCATGAAACTGCTGGATGCCCTGGTTGTTTAAAAACCCAACAACTTGTCTCTGTCAAATTCTGGTGGCCTGAATTAGCCCAATTTATCCAGAAATACATGGAAGGCTGTGCCATTTGCCAACAGAATAAGACAAACACCCATTCCACTGTATTCCTGCTGATGTCAATTAAGTCCTCATGTATGCATTCTTTCCAACAGATCTCATGTGATCTTATCACAGATCTCTTCTCTTCCTCCAGCTTCAATTCCCTGTTGGTCATGGTCAACCACAGACTTACTAAGGGAGTAATTCTTTGCCCCACCAAGAAAATAATCACCACTGAGAATGTAGCAACCCTGTTTTTCCACAAAGTCTTGGTCTTTATAACAAAATCATCTCCAATTGAGGCCCACAGTTCACCTCCTCCTTCATGAAAGAGCTAGGTCATCTCTTAAACTATGATCTTTTCCTGTCCACCACTTATCATCCCCAGTTGGATGGTGAGACCAAACATGTTAACCAGGAAGTTGAGACATATTTTTGTATCTTCTGTGGTGCAAACCCTGGTTTCTGGTCAGATCAGATTACCCATGTCAAATTTCCACACAATTACCACCCCTACTCTGCCACCAGCAAACCACCATTTTATCTCATAATGGGCTATGAATGCTATGAATCCAATGCCCTACCTACTGTCCTCCCTGATTCCAGTCTCTCTGCCATTGACCTCTGTCTAAAATCCCTGTCTGCAATGAGAAATGAAGCCCTTGTGGCCCACAAACTTGCATGTCAAGCCATGGTGTCATGAAACAAATGATCCTTCACCCCATTCTCCAAAGGAGACTTGAAGCCAAAAACCTCCATTGTTCTGTCACGAACTCAAAGTTCATACCCAAATGGAAAGGACCCTTCACAATTATGAAGGTACTGTCTCTGATCAGATATCAGCTTCATCTCCCACTGGCATGGAAGATCCACCTCATATTCCACATGTTCCTTCTTTTCTCATATAGAGAGAATACTGTCCACAACAAGAACTTTCCAAGATCCCCACCAGAAGCTGTAAAGGGTGAGGAAGAGTACAAAATAGAAAAGATTTCGAAACACTGCAGTGTAGGGAATTGTAGTTCCCTGTCCTCATATCCAGCATATCCTGTGCAATCTGGCATTCATATCCAATCTGATCTGTCCTTGTCTGTCACCCATTGATAAGTCAAACCTTCATTTTACTACACCAGACACTTTTATTTGTACGTCCAGTTGATCTGGTTCTGTTGATCTGGTCATGTTCTTTACATGTATTTAGAGTCTCAGGTATGTCCAGACTATAAAAGTTGTGTTTCACACACATCAATGGACCATCTATTATCTGTCTATCTCAGTTTAGTTCTTCATCATCATTGATCCAGCCAAGTCTGTGATCATCTCTTCATCTTTCTATCCTGATCTGTGAAGAATCAAGTCCTGTGCTCATCAGCCATGTCTGAAGCATTAGGAGCTCTTCCAGATCATCATTTGCTTTTCCTTCTGTAAGTCCTGTGGTTCTCTTCTGTTATGGCTGACCTAAATGAGGGCAGATATAGAATCTTTAGAGCTTCAGACTTAACCATGGATAAGGGACAACAGAGCTTGACAATTGCAAGACATTTACAAGGAGCCTACCTTCTAGTGAGGTTCAGCAACGAGGGATGCTGCTGAGCTAATGGCTGCCAAGGGTACTACTGAGTAAATGGTGGACAAGGAGTCTGCCTACAATTGAGGACAGATGACAAGGACTTCCCTTTGAAGGGTGGTGACTAAGGAGATCTCTAAGCGAGGTCGACAATGAGGACTTCCCACTTAAGGGTGGTTTATAGCAACTAGGAGTGAGAAGGTATTAAGGCTACCCTTAGGCCTGTATTGTGGGGTGGGAACACCAATGTATTCCTGTGATGGTGTAAGTACAAGGTAAGGAAAGGTAAGACTAGACTGAGGAGCATATGTGCGACAACGTGGGTTTATATACATAAGGGAATTCAGAGCCAGTATAGAATGTAAAGAAATATGATGGAATGAATCGCTGACAAAGCAAGTGGAGTAGAATCACATAGAATGTGATGGAAACAGATGGTGAGTCATGGTATCATAGTCAGTGATGAAAAGAAATAAATGTCCAAGTTGGGACTTGTACCCATGTGTATGTAAGTGATAAGTCAAGGAAAAAGTGTAGTTTGAGGTAAATCGTAACATCTTCCATGGAGCTCTACTTTATGAATTCCCCCCAGAATGAATAAATCATCCCTTCATTTTCTTTCTTTGTGTTGCTGACCTGCTAGTTTCCTATCTGGAGACTTACAAGATGAAGAAAGGTTGAATGACCTAGACTGCTATAAGCCTCTGGATAGGAAACTAGCAGGTCAGCAACACAAAGAAAGAAAATGAAGGAATGATTGGTTTATCCCAGGGGGAATTCATAGAGTAGAGCTCCACAGAAGAGAACCACAGGACTTATAGAAGGCAAAATGAACGATGATCTGGAAGAGCTCCTAATGCTTCAGACATGGCTAATGAGCACAGGACTTGATTCTTCACAGATCAGGCAATAAAGATGAAGAGATTATCACAGACACAGCTGGATCAATGATGATGAAAAACTGAACTCGAGATAGATGGATGATAGATGGTCCATTGATGTGTGTGAAACACAACTTTTATAGTCTGGGCATATCTGAGATTCTAAATACATGTAAAGAACATGACCAGATTGAAACCTGGATCATAGGATCTACCTATCTGGTAACCAGATCAACAGAACTGGATTGACTGGATGTACAAATGAAAGTGTTCAGTGTAGTAAAATGAAGGTTTGACTTACCAATGGGTAATGGACAAGGATGGATCAGATTGAATATGAAAGCTGGATTACACAGGATATGTCAGATATGAGGACAGGGAACTACCATTTCGTACAACAGCATGGTTGAATGGCATCACTACAATGTCTGGGAGGGAAGATTCACTGGCCTTCAACCACTCACTCCATTTTCTAGACAGAGCATGTCATAATTCTTAAATCCACTGGCCTCTCACCATACTTTATGGTACATGGTGTTAAGCCACTTTTTCCTTTTGATCTATCCAAGGCTACCTTTCTTGTACCACTCTGGTCTCTGACCTCATCTCTAGAACTGCCCTGATTGCCTGGTAAGATTCCCAGCTTCAAAAGCATCAGGAAGACATTGACACAATGTGGACATGAGTCCTGCAGTTCTGGTTTGCATTATTGAAGCAATTTGAGATGCAATTCAAAAACTAGATTTGTGACATCAAGTACTGCTCATTTTTTTCCATCCCAGATTTCATCTGGTACTCTCTGTTTCATTCCAATTCTTGATCCAGTGCTCTCTCTTCAACCCATCTCACATTCTCTTATGATACTAAATAAAACAAAAAGCCAACAGAAAAACAAAAAACATCAAAACAACAAAAACAACATGCTCCTATGATAGACTCTGAATACCATCTCCTCTCTTATTCAAAGTCCTCCTCATCTCTCAAACTCTACTTACTTATGTTTCTCTTCTTTCAATGCAGACACTCAAATAGTGCATGTTTTCTTTGTCTTTTTCTACTGATCTGGCATCAATCTGATATCAGATACTAGGCATCCAGTTCAATTCAGGAAGGTATAGATATGGAAGCCAACCAATGAAGACAAGTTGAGCAGATGCTCACACCCAGTGTTGTTACTCCAGCCTTGAATCTCTTTCTTTTCCTTTACTTACTTTATGGTTTCTTTTACTTAGAGACCAGTTGGATCACATGGATGAACATGGATGCAGATGTATGCATTGAGACTTGTATGCAATGGGACAGGAAGGAGACAGAAGAAATCTAACTACTGGGGTCCCAACCTATCTGTATCACATTGGATATGCTTCAGATCTGTTAAGACTGGAACATCCTCTGCTCAAACTCTGGTCAGAGATTGGAGGTTGAAGAGAAAGGGAGACTGGAGATGGTTGGACATCTGGAGGGTCATATCCAGAGGGGTAAAGGCTTAATGCAGGACTTATGTGTCACATCTTCACACTGTCATGGCCTTCATATGTTGGAGATGCATCAGAGGAAACCCAGAGATGAACAGAGGACTTTCTAAGTCAATATTCAGCCTTACATACATACAAAGTCAGAGTATATATATGTCAGAGGGACTGGAGATTAGTAATGGAGGGTTATGTAGATGTATAAGACAGAGGTCAGATATCTAAATGCCGGAGCTATGCTACATAGCATCAGAGGGAACAGAGAGTAAAGCTAAACTAAATACAGAACAAGAGACATATGTAAGGAAGTCTATGAGGAGTCCAGAGGAACAGAGTTGCATATGGGTGGAGAGTGTGCTGGAGGTGTTTGTGAAGTTGTATTGAAGTTCGGAATTGAGTCAAATGTATGGAATATGACAAGATCCTTCAATTGGTTGCCAATCTCAGCCACCATTCTGGCACCACCACTTCCACCTCCTTTATCCTTGCCTGCACACTGAAAAGCCACACCTTCAGATGCTTTGACTCATATGCCAGTTACTCCTTCATGCTGGTGTGGCCTGGCTTGGTTGCAAGCCACTTTCCAGATGCCACTGAGGGGGAAGTGGGCTCCTCTTCTTCCTCCTTGTTGTTCTCATTGTCTGCAACCAGGACAGGATCTGGATGCATCTTCTGCCACTTGAGATGTGCTACTGAATGTGTTAGTTTGTGGTCTGGCTCAAAGGGCTTAGCACTTACTGGGTGCCTTGCTGTTTACCTTGGATACCTCCTTCTCCTTCCTCAGCCACTCCCCTTGTGACTTCTTGCACTTCACCTTCTGCTTCTTGCAGACATTGCATGTCTGCCCTTGCAGACTGCCTTTGTCCTCATGTACAGGGTGCACAGCATTACATGCTGGATTCCCTGTGGCTCATCCACCTTCTAAAACGGACTGGTCATCTTATTGTCCTTGCCATTGAAAGACTAATAAAATGGATGAGATGCCAACCACAAGACTAGTCCAAGGTAGACAATAAGTCAGGAAGGGTATGAGTGGTACTCATTTCTAAGGAATTTCTAAAGGTTGTAAAGCAAGAAAGGAACAGGATCAATGCACTTCCTGCAAGTTTGAGAGGGATCTGGAATGTATTCAATAGGTATCCAGTATGTATCTGATAGTGAGAGTTTACCAGATCAAAAGTACCTGGTCAAGGACAAGGGCTGAACAGGAGGTAGACAATGAGGGTAATGAGGGCAACAAGAGGGGGAATGTTCCACAGAAGTTCAGATGGGGATCTGACAAGTCAAAAAAAGGTGTTCACAATTTTTGAGGGTATAAATTTTATACTCAGGGCATATCCCTTGACTTTTGACTGACAGCTAGTCTAGCCATGACATAAAGTACCCATAGATAAAGATAGTGTCCATCATCCCATTATCAGTGGGGATAGATCACCAACAATAAAAAAAAGAAAATATGACCACCACTGCACCATATCTGGTTATATGAATGGGTGGAGGATTGTTAGAGCTGTGCAGGCAAACTCCAGTATAACTTCAGAACTCCGGAGCTACTGATAGGACCTTGGCTTCATCTTGTGTGGTGCACCACTATCCAAGTCTCAGTGTGTGATCCTGTATTTGCAGAGGGTTCAGAGGTGCAGAGATGAGTTGGAGTGACTTGGAGGAGAAGAAGGATTACCATTGGGTTACAATGGGAGTCTGGCATCAAGCTGAGTGTTAGAGAACATCTAGTCTATTTGATATCATGACTGAAGTCATTACAGAGGGTTTGTACACTATATATACTACAGAGGAAATGGATGAGTAAGTATGTACATATCACATTGGTAAGATGGAGTTCAGAGGAAACATAACTGGAGCAGTGCACAAGATGTGCAGTTCGCTGGAGCTGTGCTGCACAGGATCAGAGAAAGTTACAGAGCATGAGAACTAACTAAATAAGGAACAAGGAGATGACACATCATATATACTGAAGTGTGAGGGGATGAGAGTGCATAAATGGTGAGTTATCACCAGAGGTATGAGCGGAGTTGGTTCCAGAGGGACCGGAGTTGTCATGGATATGACAAGGACAGTATGTAATTCAAAGAAAAGAGAGAAAACTGGACTCAGATTGACCAGATACATATGATAAAGGGTGGACTAGGACTGGATCAACAATGGATAGGACATAGATGGTGCACAGATTGACTGCATGCTTGAGAAAGACTATAGACAACCAAGGAAAAGTCAACCAGACACAGATAGACCAGATATGAATCTAAGGAGCTATGGCTCCTTACACCATCCTCATTCTTGTCCCCAGGTGACCATTTGCACTATGAATGAATCAGTGTCTCTTCTGTTTCAATGGTTCAACACTCACATTTAGTTGTGGTACTTCCACCATGACCAGGCCATTCATCATCTCTGCTCCTTTGCAGCTGTCACTTCTACATTCACTGCTTCCTTCTGGGCCTTTCTAGTCATACCTGCCTGTTCTTCCTCCATCCACTGTCATTCCACCACAGCCACCATCTTTCACTGCTTGATGAGTGGGCCTGCCTCTTGCATGGTTCTAACCACCTGCTGTTTGATGAGAGACTTGGCCCTGAATTCTTTTGCCTTGTGCAGGCATCTTTGAAAGTAGAGCTAGGGGAGAGATCAGCAAAAAGAACAAAACATTGAGAACTGAGCTACTCACCAGGGCAGTCTCCCACTTCTGCACCCACATTCTCTGCTCTTTCCACAAGGAATTATTGTCATCTGGCAATGTCTTGAAGACATTGCATACCAGGTCATGAGCTGACCTGAGCGCCTTGACAATGGTGGTCCATGGGCTGTCCTCTTCAGGGGCATGATTGAGTGTGAGGAGGTTATTGAGGGATGATGCCATGGACATGGGGGTGAAAGTGGAAGAAGAGAGTTGTGGTCAGTTGCATGATGTGACAATCTTTTATTCAAGCTCTGCTGTTGTGGAGTCACATGATCAACTGCAGACAGTCAGTTCCAAAGTCTCCCTCAAATGTAAGAAGTTATAGCTCCTCAGGTTCATATTTGGTCTATCTATGTCTGGCTCACTTTTCCTAGGTCATCTACAGTCACTCTCAAGCATGCATTCAATTCACACACCATCCATGTCCTATCTGTTGTCAATCTGATTCCAGTTCACCCCTTAAAATATGTATCCAGTCAATTCAAGTCTGGTTTCCTTTCTTTTCTTTCAAGTACATACCATTCTCCACTTATTCATATAACCAGATATGGTGCAGTGGTGGTTAGGCTTTCTTTTTTATTGTCAGTGATTTATCCCTGCTGATAATGGCATGATAGACACTATCTTTACTTATGGGTATCTTATGTTATGGATAGACTAGCTGTCAGTCAAAAGTCAAGAGATATGCCCTGACTATAAAATTTGTACCCTCAAATTTTGTGAATACCTTTTTTCAACTCATCAGATCCCCATCTGAACTTCTGCAGAATGTTTCCCCTCTCATTGCCCTCATTGTTCTCATCATCTACCTTGTACTCAGTTCTCATCCTTGACTGGATAGTTCCAATCTGGTGAACCATCACTACCAGATACACACTGGATATCTATCAGATACATCCCAGATCTCCCTTAAAATTGCAGGGAGTGACTGGATTCTGTTCCTTTCTCATCTTATAACCTTTAGAAATCCCTTAGGGATGAGTACCACTCATACCCTTTTTAACTCATTGTCTACCTTGGAGTAGTCCAGTGGCTGGCACTTCACCCATTTTATCTACCTTTTAGTGGGAACAGGTTCCAAGATGCAGGAACACCAGGTCCAGTATGCAGGAACTCAGGTCCAGAACATCAGATTCACAGCTAACCTTCAAACTTTCACTGGCTTGACTTGGGTTGGAACAAATGGCAGCAGAATGGTCTCAGGTTTGCCTGGAGCGCAAGATAGGGGCTGTAGAATCATGGAAGAAGTGAGGATTTCACTGTAGGGAACTTCAGTCTCCTACATCCACAGGGGACTTAGATCTGATGTCCTTATCAGCATTGCATGGTTGGAGGGGGTAGTAGATGAGACTCAGATCCAGAGGGAAAAGAGTAAATAAGCTGTGTGGGCCAGGGCATAAAATAAGTGTATTAACAGGCTTAGATTCCAGGTTCTGGTCTGGGTTGTGGCTGTGTACCCTTTCTGATGCATAACACATCAACTCAAGCTTTGTCACCAGGGTTGGAATGATCTCACAGGCTGAAATGTGGATGGAAATAGGTATTAGGCAGATGTCAGAGTCCTGTGGGGGCAGATAACAGTGAATTCTTGTAATCCTGGACTAATGGGAACAGTGATTTCTTCTCTGAGCATCTCCTCTCTTGCTTATGATAACACTGATCACATCCATGCTGTTCATGTATTGTGTCTGAGAAACAAATTGAAGTCTGAGGGCTAAACTCAAGGAAAGGAATGGTAAGTGCACACTAATTCAATAGGGAATGAAGGAAATGATCAGAAATGGCTTTCCACAGGGGACTTAGCTTCAAACTTGACTTGGGAAACCTGAAAAGGAAGGGAACTGAAACTTTTCAGGATCCAGCCTGTAAGTGACTCTGAACTGTCCTTTTCACACCTTTCACCTCTTTTTATCCTCAATCCTGCAATAAAATGAAAGGCATGGTACCTCAGCATGCCAATGAAAGTGAAAATATATGTATCTGATGTAAAGGTACTGTGTATTCAATATTCAAAATGTGAATCTGGAGCATGGAAACATTGGGTCTGGTGTGCAGTAAGTTGGTCTTTCTGTTAAAATGAAGGAACTGCTATTGTAGTTTGACTATCTTTTGTGAGTGAGGGTGTGTAAGTTTTGTCAAATATAAAACTCCTCTGAGGTCCTCTGACTTACTCCAGACCTGTTCTGATACAACTTCAAACTTTCATCTACAAAGTACAACTCCTGACTCCAGAGTTATTCTGAGTTGGTTCTACAGTCAGTAATGTCCTTTTTGTCCCTTGAACCTCATATTTCCTATTCCGGACATTATGTCGGAGTTACATCGGAGTTCAAGCGCTCTGATCTTCATTACTACTTAATCTGTCCGCTTTCATAATTCCTTCCTCAGTTCTTCTGCCACCACTGTGCAACAGCTGAGGTTAGTCTTTTAGCTATATCTAACTCTTATTTTACATATGTTTGTGTCAAAGTCTATTGTGTGGGAAGAGATACCCAGTACTACTAGCTATCAGTACAATTATAGGTAAGTGAGTGGAAAGAGTTTCACCTCAGCCAGATGTCCAAGAGAGCAATCACAACTGAGGTGAGTTTGAAGGGAACATGGGAATGAAATAGTGAAATGATATGTGCATGTCTAACTCCAGAGAACTCTGGTCCAGAGTTAAGTGAGAGTAATTGAAGCATATTTGAAATAGCTCAAGATGAGAAAGGACTGGTTCAAATGAAAAGAAATAAGTCATACAATTTTCAGAAGTCATACAATGTGTTAAGAAATAATACGATAGAACAAGACATTATTCCAAAATGGGTAAATACAACTCCAGAGCAAATACAGCAGAGGACATATGAAAGGAGGGTAGAGCACCCTCAGAGTTATACCAGAGTTGTACCAGAGTTATACTTTGACAGTTTGTAGTCTGGGTATCTCTACCCCTCTATAGGTAAAATACAGTTATTCTGCCACTACTGTGCAACACTGAGTCTGGGTATTTCTATCCCTCCATAGCATACTTATTCTGACAAGTATGTCTTTGGATAAAAACTGGGGTGAAACAGATGTCTCCAGTCAAAACCTGGAATAAGACAGAGGAGGAGAAATCTATCATAAGGAGCAGTATCATTTTTATGGTGTTGGAATCTGGGAATCAGGTGTCAGTGTATTAGAAAAAAAGAGTCTTTATCATCTGGCTTGTCTACTTCTATTCCTACTGATGGTACGCAGGCTTTTTTGGCAGGTCTACAGTTTCAGGTATTTGGTGGTTCTGATGGTTTTTTCATCCTCTATTTCTTCCACTGTATTCTGAACACTAGGGAACCAATATATCGACCTTGAAAGAGTATTACCAAGCAGAAAAAGAAGTGTCCAGAGTGCAGGAAAAAGAGTCAGGTGTTGAGTTGACTGGGTATGAATTATGGGAAAAACTACTTGTGATGTGGAAATGGATGTCTGAATGATGGAAATGAAAGCAGGATAGTGAAATAGACATGGAGAGAACTTAGCAACACTTAGAACAAAAATTTGACTATGAAAAGGAAAAATGTCAGGGGATGAAACCAGTTCTGATGTGCAGGAAACTGGGTCTGGGTTGCAGGAACAATTGTCTGAAGTGTCAGAAGGAGTCTTTGAATGCAAAAATGCAAAAATAGCCACTTACAAGGCTTCTGAAGCATCTTGAAAGCGGGATCCTAGAGAAAACAAATTAAATTGAATGTCCTCAGGAGGATCTGTACCAGAAAAACTCAGCTTGAAAGTGGGTAGGTCCAGGTCCAGAGTGCAGGAACTACAGGATGAAGGAAAGAAAAGAGAAATCAGATACTAAAAACTGAGCAAAACCACTGGAATAGGTTCTCTGAGGTCTGAACTAGGGAATGTAGGACTGATTGGCAAGAAGGAATGAACATCTCAGGTATGGGAAACTGTGTCAGGAGCATGGGAAACCGGGTTGTGGATAAGGTAACAAAAATCTCATAGATAAAAAAGGCAATACTATCAATGAGGCTTTCAAATGTGGAATGGTGCAAAAGAAAGGCATTCAATGCAATAAGGGATAGGATGAACATATGATGAAGGGTCTGAGGCACAGAAAACCAGGTCCAGGGTGCAGGAAACCAGGTCAGAAGTGCAGGAACCAGCAGTTCTGCAAGAACTGACTTGAATTCTATAGAAACTTGTGGGTCAGTAATGATAGCATGATTTGTGGGTACTTTGGATATGTCTGGCAGCTCTGAGTCCACCAAGCAAACAGGATAAAAGATCTGAAGCATAGAAAACTGGGTCCAGGGCATGGGAAACTGGGTCTGAAGTGTGGGAGCTGGTGGTTCTGCAAGAATTGATCTGGATTCTATGAAAAATGGTGGTTCAGTGATGGGAACATGACTTATGAATACTTTGGATATGTCTGGTGGCTCTGAGTCCACAGCATAAGCAGGATGAAGGATCTGAAGCATAGGAAACTGGGTTCAGAGTGTAGAAAACTGGAACTGGAGTGCTGAAACTGGCAGTTTTGCAAGAAGTGACTCAGATTCTATGAAAACTGGTGGTTCAGCAATGAGAACATGACTTATGGGTACTTTCGATATGTCTGGTGGCTCTGGGTCTGCAGTGTTTACTGTAATCTCTGTTTTGGATCCAAAATGTAAAATGGATTCTGGATCTGCAAACAGTGTGGACTCCGGCCAAACTGCAGTTGGAACTGACAGAACAGGGCTTGGATCCACTGGAACTGGGGCCAGGTTTGCTGAAATCAGCATTGAAGGTCCAGGATTCTGTATGCCTGGCTCAGAAATGGATAGGGTTGGCTCAGATTCTGACAGGACTTCACAGACTGTTGCAGAAGCAGTTTATTCTTTGGTGCTATGGAATTTAGCACCTAACAGAAAAAAGCAGGCAGCATCAGCAACATTCAACATTGGATAGGACTCATCAAGATGGATGTCAGAGCAAATAATGGCAAGCCAGTGAAGAATCTGGTCTTGGAGACTCTGTGGAAACCCACTGAGGTAAATAATCATACTCAGCTAGGCACTTCCAGGAAAGAAGGGGTGTTGAAATCTGAATATAGCTGCAGTGATATTCTCCAAATGTTTCCAGGCTTGTCATGGGCTTCATTCAGGTTTTCTGAGCTAAGGCATATAAATCAGTGCACTGGTAGTATTGATTACCTTCACATTCTGTGTAGTAGTCAATTATGGCCACTTGAAAGGCCTTCCAATCATTTCTGGCCACTTCAGATATGGTTTTCCACAACTTGGCTTCCTCAAGATCAGCATATTAGATAGTGGCCTTGATTTTTTCACTTTCTGAGAGATTTGCATAGGCTCCGAGGCACTCAATATCATCTAGAAAGCATGGGAGTTCAGTGATTATCTTGCTGCTGAAGTGAGGGGCATCAGGGGATCTTGTGATGGCAGAAATGCCATAGATTACAACAGGACTATACTTAGTATGATGGTGAAATCAGTAGTTGCTGGTCAATAAAGACTATGGGTGATGTTAGGTTACCAGGGTTGAGTCAGATCCGGGTCCAGATCCGGAAATGTGGCTGTGCAAGCATGGTCGCTAATTGTGCACTTGCCAGTCTTGAATCTGTCAGGTTAAGGTGGAAATTACAGGAATGAAAGGTAATACTTCAGAATAGGCTCAGATTGGAGGGAAAAGCTTGATTAGATGACCTTCACAAACTCAAAAAGCTCATTTATTCCAAGTCTGGATATAGTAGAGCAGTCTACAACAGTAGAAGCAAGTAGAGTAACCAGCATCAAGTATAGAGAGAATAATATTCTTCTGGACAGTAAAGGTAGAATATATAATAATAGTGATTACAAATAAAGAGGAGTTTGAATATATTTAATCTCAGACCTAATCATTATATGTATATCTTTGTTTGTATGACCAAAGAAAGCCAAATATTATGTCATTTAATGGAGATTATGTCTACCAGCACAAAAGTGAAAAAACCATTGCAATGGTATTGCTGTTTTGTAATGGCCATATCTCTGGCACCATCAGACAAAATCACGTGATCCATGGACCGGTACATAGCCAGGGGCTTGTACTATATTCGGTATCACCAGTGCTAACCAATATTTCTATATAGCCAATACTCTACATACACTCTAAATGTAGCAAACATTGCAATGGTTTTTGGAGTCACTGTATGTACTTACACACCCTCACTCACAAAAGACAGTCAAACTACAATAGCAGTTCCTTTATTTCAACAGAAAAACCAAAGCTGAGTAGATTAGTTCTCAAATCTGACCATTTTCCTACTTATCTGCATCCTGGGTTACCTTACCAGATGCCAGATTCACTTTTCCTGCACTTCAGATTCACATTTTGCACATCAGACACACAGTACATTTATACTAGATACATATATTTTCACTTTCATTTGCATGCTGAGGTACCATGCCTTTCATTTTGTTACAGGATTGAGGACAAAAAGCAGAGAAAGGTGTAGATAGGACAGTTAGAAGTCACCTGGAGGCCAGATCCTGAGAAGTTTTATTTGCCTTCATTTTCAGTTTTTTCAATTCAAGTTTGAAGTCAAGTCCCCTGTGGAGTACCATTTCTGATCTTTTACTTCATTCACTATTGAATTAGTGTACACTTATCATTCCTTTTCTTGAGTTTAGACCTCAGACCTTGATTGGTTTCTCAGACACAAAACTTGGACAGCATGAATATGATCAGTTTCACTCTAAGTGAGAGAGAAGATGCTTGAAGAAGGAACTATTGCCTCCATTAGTTCAGGATTACTTGAATTCACTATTATCTGCCCCCATAGGACTCTGACACCTGCCTACCATCTATTTTCCACCGCTTCAAGACCATTCCAACCCTTGTGTCAAAGCCTGAGTTGACATGTTGTGTGTCAGGGAGAGTGCACAGCTGCAACCTGGATCCAGAACCTGGAACCTGAGCCTGTCAACACATTCATTTTATACCTTGGCCCACACAGCTCATTTCACATTACCCACCATTCTCCCTCCAGACTCAAGTCTTATTCATTATCCATTCCAGTCATGCAATGCTGATGAGGACATCAGATCTAAGTTCCCTGTGGATGTAGGAAACTGGAGTTCTGTACAGTGATATCCTAACTTCTCCCATGGTTCAATAGCCCCTATCTTGTGCTTCTACCAAACACAAGACTATTCCACTGCCATTTGTCCCAACCCAAGTCAAGCTAGTTGAAGTCTGAAGGTTAGTTTTGAATCCAATGTTCTGGATCCAAGTTCCCATGCCTTGGATCACATTCCTGCACTCCAGGTTTGGTTGGGTTTTGCTTCTATTTCCTTTACTGTACTTCATTCAGGTATGCTCAAATTACACTTTTGTACCTAGAACTTAGTCCCTAGACAGTGTGCAAGTAACCACCACCTTTTCTAAGCATTTCCCTACATTTCTCTTCAAGTTTCCCTCAAGTCCTGCCACTTTAGTTGGTTTTCTAGCTCTACCAAACAGGGGGAAGCCAGACTCTTGTTTTCCAGTGTCCTGTGGACAATTAGTGAGCCTTTTCTACAGTCCTCTTCTTTTTCTTTTCCTCTCTTTGCCATCCCCTTGAGTCAAGATGTACACTTTCACCCCTATTTCTTGCTTAGGACTTCTTTCTGAAGTCTTTTTGCTGTTTTACATTGACTCATCAGATTCCTGTCTGAACTTCTGTGAGATGTTCTCCCTTTCATTGCCCTTATCATCCTCATCATCTACCTTGCTTCCAATCCTCATCCTAAACCAGGTACTTTTAACCTGATGAACCATCACTACCAGATATACATTAGATACCTACTGAATATATCCCAGATCCCCCCTCAGACTCAAAGGGAGCACCTGTTGAATATTTCGCATAGACATATTAGGTAGCTTACATAAGCATACCTTACATCGGACAGTAGCTAGTTTACTTAGTCCTCAGTGACTTACTGAGGACATACAGGTTATCTCAGTAAGAGAGGATTAACAGAGTTCTACAGCACCTTGATCCTGTCTCCTTCTCACTTTACAACCTTTAGAAATCTCTTAGTGATGAGTACCACTCATACCCTTCTTGACTTATGTATTGTCTACCTTGTGATATGACTCAGAACCACTTGAGGCTCTAGGCCACTTTCACTAGTCAAGGGAAGGGGAAAATGAGTTGACACCATAGATGCTGAGGAAAACATCAAGAGGACAAGACTGCCCTCTGGTGGCTACATTCTTGTCCTTTATATACTACTCTACATGTTTATACCTATTGTACTCTAATCTAGATGTCCATGAGGATACCACAAGGATCAGGTGTCAAATATATAACTCCTCTGAGGTTCTCCCACTTACTCCAGACCTGTTCTACTGCAACTTTGAACTTTGCTCTGCAAAGTACAACTCATAAATCTGGAGTTTCTCAGAGTTTATTCCACAGTCAGTAACATCTTTTTCTCCTTCAGACCTCATGTTCCCTATTCTGAACATTATGTTAGAGTGATGTCAGAGTTCATGTGCTCTGTTCTCCTTTGCTATTTAATGTGTCCACTTTTGTAATTCCTTCCTCAGTTCTTCTGCCACCACTGTACAACAACTGAGATTAGTCTTTTAGCTACATATAGCTCTCATTTTCCTTATTTTTGTAGTTAGAGTATCTCTACCCCTTCATAAGTAAAATATAGTTGTTCTGCCACCACTGTGCAACAGCTGAGTTAGGGTATCTCTATACCCCTTCATAGTGCACACATTTTTTCAGGTTATGTGCCCTGTTAGTGTCTGAAAACTTTCTCACTTAGCTCCAAGCATGCTCACTTAACTCCAGACAACTCTGGACTAACTCTAATGTTACTTCATCATCTTCTCTTCAGCCCTGCAATGTCACACAACATCACTTAACACCATTCCTGACACAATGTCATCAGATAATGTAACCATCACTCTTGACTGTCCTGTTCTCATGAGCACTTTAAATTTCCAAATTTGGAAACTCTGAATCACTGAAATTCTTCACCATGAAAATCTTCTTGACATCATTCTTGGATCTGACCCAACTTCTGCCAACTCTGGTATAACTTCAGAACTCTGGATCTACTGATAGAACCTTGGCTTCACCTTGTGTGATGTGCCACTATCCAAGTCTCAGTGTGCAGTCCTGTATTTGTCAGAGGGTTTGGAGGTGCAGAGATGAGTCAGAGTGACTTAGAGGAGAGGTAGAATTACTGTTGGGTTACAATGGGAGTCTGGTGTCAAGCTGAGTGTTGGAGGACATCCAGTCTATTCAATATTACAACTGAAGTCATTACAGAGGGTTTGTACACTATATATACTATGGAGGAAATAGATGAGTAAGTATGTACATATCTGATTGATAATATGGAGATCAGAGAAGAACATAACCAGAGCAGTGCACCAGATGTGCAGTTCACTGGAGCTGTGCTGCACAGGATCAGAGAAAGGTATGAAGCATGAGAACTAACTAAATAAGGAACAAGGGAGTCACATGAGATCTCTATAGAGATCCAAAGAGATGAGAGTGCATAATCAGTGAGTTCTCACTGGAGATGTGAGCAGAGTTGGTTTCAGAGGAATCAGAGTTGTCACAGATATGACATGCTAGCTCTGAAATCACCTCTTCTAACATAGACACATGAATAGAACATGAAGATCTAGCATTCAGCATTATCTTGGATCACATATCCAACAATCTCCTGCTTTGAACACAGGAACACATCACATCAAAGGTGATCTACAATGCCCTTCTAAAATTTCATGAGGCCTTGAGCCATATCTTCAAGCCCACATGTGCATCCTCTGAGATCTTTAGACACTCTGACATCTCTGCTGGCTGCTCTGGCATTACACACCACCCTTAGGACACAAAATCCTACTTTGAACAATGCTTCAGAGAATGAGGAGAGGACATACCTGAAGCTGTCCAAAGCACTGCACTTGCATTCTTCAGAACCCCCAGGACCTCCAGGACCTCCGCTGACCACTCCAACATAGCTCAGCCCACAAAGTCTTACTTCAGGCAATGTCCAGAAGGAGAAGAAGGAGAAATACCCAGACCTGCCCAAAGTGCTTCTTTGCTGGCCTCCATCATTCCCAATAACATCTCTGACACATGTCCTATAGATACCCCCATACCTGTATTTGAATCCTTCAAGGACTCTGCCAACTCTGCTGACTGCTCTAATACAGCACAGCATGACTGGCCCATAGAGTCCCACTCTGGACATTGTTCTGGAGAAGGAGAAACATCTGGAGCTGTCCACACCACTCCTCTGCAAATCCATGAGGCCTCCCATCCATCATCTTCCGCTGTTATGACTACCTCAGACAGAGGATAGGCATAGTCTCTAAAGAGGGTCTAGAGTTGTCATATCCCGAAATCATACAAGTCCAACTCTGCACCTCTGGTCATCAACTCCATAACAACTCCAGTCTGTTTCTCTTAGACTATGCTCTGTACTACCATTGGATCTTATTCAGTTTATGTTCCTTTTCCATATCTTTCTATTGTTCTCTATATGTACTAGTCTTGCCTTTGCTCTCTTGCCGTGCTGTGCTTGCACAGCACTGGTTTATAGTTTACCAGTGCTGTAAGGAGCTGTTGCTTCTTAGGTCCATATCTGGTCGTTCTATATCTATTTGACTTTTACTAGGTTATTGTCAAGTCATCAAGCATCTGTGTCCATCCGTGTTCAATCCAGTTCCAGTCTGCCCTAGTTGTACATATCCAGTTCCTTGTATCTGTTCCTTTTCAATCTGGTCTGTCTACTGGATGGATTCCTACTATACTTATAGTGTACTGGATGCTATGTACCAGATGCTCTGTATTGTGATCTGGTCACCAGATCACAATACAGAGCATCCGGTACACTATAAGTATATTAGGAATCCATCCAGTAGATGAACCAGATTGAAAAGGAATGGATACAAGGAACCAGAGATGTACAACTAGGGCAGACCAGAACTGGATTGAACATGGATGGACACAGATGCTTGATGACTTGACAATGACCTAGTGAAAGTCAAATAGATGTAGAACAACTGGATATGAACCTAAGGAGCAACAGCTCCTTACAGTGCGCAGCACTGGTTCATAAGTTTCCAACCTCCGATTCTTACTTATAGATTATGACTCCATTACAAATCCAATGCACCTTCATAGTATATATACTGTACCTTCAGTGCTGTACATACCTCAGTTTGAATATTAACTTAACTTCCATCTGATTGCTCTGGAGTCTTGAAGACTCAACTCCAACCTCCAACCTCTGACTTCTCTGTCTCTAACTCTGTAAATTTGAGACTACTGAACTTGAGTAAGGGCACACCACACATGGTAAAGCCAAGTCTCATTTGCACCCTCACAACTCCAGCCCCTTCAGAGTTCCTCCAGAGTTGTACTCGTTCCTCCCCTAGTATAAGTTTTTAACAAGAGTACTAGAAACTGTTAGGGCCGTGCGGACGAACTCCGGTGTATCTCTGGAACTCCGGAGATATTGATAGGACCTTGGCTTCACCTTATGTGGTGCGCCACTATCCAAGTCTCGGGGTTGTGGTCCCGTATTTGCGGAGGGTCGGAGGTGCGGAGTTGAGTTGTCTAGACTCGGAGGAGGATTAGGATATCTGTCGGAGTTCGGCGGGAGCCAAGCATCAAGCTGATCGAGGAGAGAGAACGTCGAGTACTCAATTTGATATTACGACTGGATATGTACAGCAGAGATGGTACAGAATATATACTACGGAGGAGCATCAGATTTGTAAGAAAGTCGTAATGGATGAGTAATGAAACGGAGGTCGGGAAACTAAGGACCGGAGCTGCGCACCGGTTGTGCAGTTCGCCGGAGCTGTGCTGCACAGGACGGAGAAAGGTACAGAGCGTGGAATCTAACTAAATATGGAACAAAGACATAACGTGAGATCTATACGGAGGTCTGGAGGAACGGAGATGCATGTGTGGTGTAAAACACACCGGAGATGGAATGGAGATGGTGCTTGGAGGATCGGAGTTGTCATGGATATGACAGAAACAAAGGAAAGTGGGGCAAGCCACTCTATGAGAATGAGGTACAAGAGTTCTGGGAGAACAAGGCTTTCTGCTTGCTCTTATCTCAACAATTGAACATTAAAGAGAAGACTCTCCAAAGATCTAATGTCTCTGGGTGGCAAGAGGTTTCCTGGAACAGTGTAGCCTCAAGAGTGCTATGAAGTCTCAAAGAGAAAAGGGTTCCTAATGAGGAACTAAGATGAGGGACAAGGGGTGGAGCAAAAACCCAGTGTATTGAGATATACAAAGGGAAGGTCTAGCTTAGAAATACAATTATGAGATGATGAGATTTATATAGGCAAATAGAAGGTTCAGGGTAGGTTAGGATGGAGTCATTGATGGAGCAAGTGAAAGCACATAGAATGCAATACAAACAGGTAAAAAGAGCCTGTTTGGGTTGGGTTCAAATGCAAGTTGTATCATCAGTTATGACTTGGTTAGGTCAGCTCGTTGGTGAACCAGGACGAACCTCAGCAATTCAGACCATCCTGTGGGACTTTGCCAGGAACTGACTTGAAACCCTGAAACCCTGCAGCCCCTACCATGCCTCCCATGATGCGCATCATATGACCAGAGATATGAAAGCGACTCCTCCTCCTGATGGCCATGCTGTTCAACATCATCATCTGTGCTGTGGCTGCCACCTTTGTTTCTTTGGACTCAATCTCCAAAGACCTGGAGCCTTATCATATGTTGATCTTAACTGGTGCAGGGTGGGTCCTTGAACTTTTGACAGGCCATCCTGAATGGATCCAGAATGAACTTGGGATGCATGCAGAGGTATTCAAAGACCTCATTGAGATTCTTGGATGTCTTGGACACACCAACTCCAGGTTTGTTTTGTTGGAGGAGCAACTTGTGATTTTTCTCTATACATGTGTGACTGACCTGCCTGTGAGGCACATAGGAGAATGTTTTCAGCAGTCAAATAAGACAATCTCCCATTTGTGGGTATGTAACAGCAGAGGCTATGGAGCTAACTTTTCACAGATACTTCCTGTCAGGATGCTGGACTCCTCTGGGGCTTTGTCCAATGGAGGTCCGAGGTGTATCGGTCAACTCTGGGGTGAAAGGATGCAGGAAGGGCCAGAGGTCCAATGGAGATGGAACAGAATGAGATGCAGAGGTGACAAAGGCAGAATGGGGCAGAGATTAGAGGTTATGGGGGTGAGAACTTGGCACAGGACTTATGTGTCATGCCCTTGCCTACTGTCAGGTCCTCATTTCAGAGATGGAAAGGACAAGGTGAAGAGGATAAGAGGAGGAAGGAAACTTTGTTGGGATCGAACGGAGTTCAGAGGAGAAAGAACATCATGAGTAACTTCAATAAAGAGGTCAAGCAACATCAAGCAACATCAAGTGACATCAATATTTGAACTAAGGAATATATGTGGAGGTCTCGGGTTTATATACAAGGGTATCAGATCGGAGTCCAGAACAGAGAATGGAGGAACCATATGTAAAGGTACATAATGGTCAGAGATCATAGGGTGCTGAGGGGTGATGTACATAGGATGTAAGAATGAAATGTAACACAGGAAAGATCATAGGGATGAAACATATGTCAGAGGAATGGAGCAAACATAAGAGGAAATGAGATTCAAACCAATCATAATTGAGCTGACGGGGGAAAGGGTTCTGGTATTGGAGATCCGACAAAGGGTAGGACAGAGTCCTATCGAAAGAGACCAGAGATGAGGGAGTCAGAGCTGGAGGTGGCATAGGGGGTACCAGAGGGTGGTTCAGAGGTGTGATGATAGGGTTGGGATGGGATATGACACTTCCACAAAATGGTATTCATTTTTTCATCAGAACCATTCTATTTCCTCTATGTTCATCCTCCTGGCATCAATCCACTCTCTCCCAAGGTTACCTCAAATCCAAAATTTTCCCTGTACTTCAAAGATGCAATTGGCACAGTCGACAGCAGTCACATACCAGTTTCGTCACCTTCCCACTTGGCATATGCCTATCAGAACTGGAAGGGGTTCCTCTCCCAAAATTGCCTGTTTGCATGTAATTTCAATCTTCATTTTACATATGCATTGACTGGTTGGAAAGGATCAGCAGCAGATGCAAGGATTTTTGAAGATGCTTGTGCTCACAACCTGGAGATTCCTGAAGGGCAGTATTTACTAGGTGATTTGGGGTTCTCTTCAAGACCCAACATGCTTGTTCCATATTGAGGTGTGCATTACCACCTGGCTGAATGGAGTCATGCAAATCTTCAGTAATTAGCCAATGTTTCTTTGTTGCTTGAACTCAGATCATGTAGGCCAGTGGACCACTGTGAACTGTTCAACTTATGACATGTGTCACTTTGAAACATGATTGAACACATATTCAGCATACTGAAGAAACATTTTTGAATACTCCTCCTTCCCCTTCCATACTCACTTCAGATCCAGGCATGGGTGCCAATCGCACTCTATGTGATCCATAATTTCATTTTATCACACAAGCCTGATGATCAGGTTACACTTGATGATGACCCCGAGGTCAACAGTGGCCCAGGTGGAGGACAGACAGGCAGCAATGAAGAAGGTGAGGACAACATGGCAGACAGAGGCTTACATGATACCATTGCGAAGCAGATGTGGAGGGATTATGTAGATATTGTGCAGAGATGCAGAGTCAATGAAACTGACACTTATGACATTGGCATAGAGTTGTGATGTACAAATGGTAGTACAACACACAGCATTGTGAAAATACATGCATATGACTCGGCTACTCATATGGCAGATATGAGTCATACAAACTACTAGCGTCATTGAATGTGATGCTAAACAGGCTCAACAGCCCAAGTCCAATGTTCACGAAACCCTCCATGGCATTGTTTGGAGCAGTATCATTGTGTGCAGGAGGGGGAATAGCTGAAGTTGAAGTTGATTGAGTAGTGCTCACTTGAGCCAGGTGATTCTGCTGGTACCAGGTCTCTGCAAGACTATGACAAATCAAGGGGTCGCTCAGCTCTACATACATCTGACAGAGCACCTCATTCATTGCAAGTGCAAGTGAGAATGCAGCATGAACTTGAGGGCTCAAGAAGATGTCATCATTGAGATGTTCTATCACCATCAATCGGATCATTGTGCTAGATGTTAGAAAGGGGGTGGCAACAGAAGCCACCATGGAAGGAGGGGGTTGCAGCTGACCAGATGCTGTGGAGGACTCAGAGGGCTGAGTAAACCAACCCTGCACATGCTCCATACAGTCAGCTGCATGATTGAGCGCTCCACTTATGGCAGCAGCCTGCACCATCAATGACTGTGCATTTGTCATTTTTGCACATTTGGCAGAAGAGGCTGAGGATGTTGCTGGAGTCTTCCCTTGACCTTTCTCACTCATCAACCTAGATACTGGCTGTGGAGGGGATAAAGTGGAGGAAGGGAAAATAGAGTCCAGCTCTGCAAAAGACTGTTTTCCTTCCCCCTTGAGATCAGATGTTTGGGTGAAGGGGGGGATGTTACTAGCGAACTTGATGCTTTAGCGACCTGGCCCATGGTCACCATGACACTATTGACTCCGGCAAGTTGGACAAATGGGTTGGGCAAAGTAATGCTGCTTCCAATATTGAGCAATTGATCCACGTCAAAGTTGAAGTTGGATGGAAAATCAAGTGCAGATGAAGGGACTGGAATTCTGTCATCATAGGAGGTTTCACTGATTTCATCATCACTGTTGTCTTGATCACCTGATACTGAGGATTGCAGATCTTCACTGGCCAGCATGCTCAGGTATGTTTCTCAGGACTCAAGAGTGCATGACTCAATCTCTATAGCACCACTTGTTCCAGAACAAACTGTCTTCATCAGCAAGTAAAACGACCACCCCAAATTGTGAAAAGGTAATATTTCCTTGGCCTGGTTGGGAAGTTAGAAAGGTGTACTCTCATTGGATAAGGCCACATATGACTGTCAGATTATGGGAGATGTACTGATTTCATGCTGTCACTTGCTTGGGAGATGAATCACAGATATTTATCCCATGAATCAACGACCACTTGCCATGGCCAGAGCCACCGAAATATGTTTGAAGGGCACTGAATGTCTTGTTCAGCTGCAGATATATATGCACCAGTCAACATATTGCTATAAATGCATGAAAACAAGACCCACCTGGTTGAACTTATTCTAAACTGCTGTGCCCGATTGCTGGCCTTCCAGGGACTTTTCAATAGAGTTGAAGGTGAATAACGTGAAACTGGATGCCTGGCCTATTTTTGCTTTTTGATTGATGAGGAGATTGAGCATGTTAGCAACTTCTATATCTGACCAGTTTTGCCTTTTCTTTTGAGGCATGTCATTGTGCTGCATCATATCATATGCCTTGAAGCCACAGAGGATGATGAATGAACAGAGACCTAGATAGACATGATGGACTTGTTCAATATTATAGAGGAATTGGATAAGTGTGGAGAGATGAGTGGGATGTAGTGGTAGGTTACCATGCAAGGACATACTGGTGGGGGGGGATGATTGAGACTCCTCCAGGCACATTATGTGAAGCCTGACTCACACTGGTTTGTTCTCAGTTGGGCAGAGGCCAGGCTTGGTGCCAAGTTCACAGTTTGGGCTGGGTTGTCGCTGAGATACAACCAACCTAACTGATGATACAACTTGCATTTGAACCCAACCCGAACAGGCTCCAAGGAGTCATGGTATTATAGTCAGTGACGAAAAGAAAAGAACATCCAAATTGGGACTTATACCCATGTGTAAGTAGGCAATAAGAGGAAAAAGGAGACAATCATAATACCTGCAGGCATATCTAAACCTGCATTCATATCCTTCAAGAACTCCACTACCTCTGCCAACCACTTCAATGCAACACAGTGCAACTGGCCAGTAGAGTCCCACTCTGGACACCACTCTGAAGAAGAAGGAGAAGAAACATCTGGAGTAGTCCAGAGCACTCCTCCACAAGTCTCTGAGACTGCTCATCCACTATCTCCAGGCAACTCTGACATCACTCCAAACTCACTCAAGACTGTATGTTTTCCATCTCTGGTTGACTTCAACCCCACACACAGCACCTCTGGCCACTTCAGGTACTCTAGTTCCAAGTAAGGTTCTTCTTGGTAAGGTCAAGAAGAGGGTGGGTGATGGATGAGTAGTCAGGGATGAATTGACAGTAGAAGTTGGTGAAATCCAGGAAGAATTATACTTCCTTGGGGAAGGCAGGGGTTGGCCAGGATGTGATCCCATCAAGCTTGATGGGGTCCATGGCTATCTGACCAGGTTTGACAATGAAACTGAGGTATTCAACCTCAGTGGCAGCAAAGGTGAATTTCTTCAGTTTCAGGTGGAGGTCCAACTCCTTCATGCATTCAAGAACTCTGTGAGTGTGTTTAGTATGGGTGGCTTCGTTGGGGGATGTAATCAAAAGGTCATCCATATAGATGACAAGCCAACCCTCCACAATCATATCATGGAAGAAACCATTCATGATCATGAACTATTGGAAGATGGCAGGGGAGTTGGACAAACCAAAGAACATGACGGTGGGTTTGAAGAGTCCCTTATGGATGATAAAGGTGGCTTTTCACTGGTGACCATTCTTGATATGGAAGTTGTTGTAGCCCCAGCAGATGTCAAACTTAGTGAAGACCTTAGCATCTTTGAGCTTGTCTACAAGGTTGGAGATGAGTGGGAGGGGGTAAGCATCATGAATGTTGTGTTCATTAATGTAGCAGTAGTCTTGACAGGGATGGAGTTTTCCATCCTTCTTTTTGACAAAGAAGAAGGGAGAAGCTTGGGGAAAATTTGAGAGATGGATTTTTCTGGCCTTGAGGTTCTCTTTGAGGAAGTCCTCAGTGGCTTTGTGTTCATCAGGGGATAAGGGATAGATTTTCCCTATCTTAGGAACAAAGGTTTCATCAAAGTTGATCTCATGGTTGTAGGGTTGTGATGGGGGTATATGGTTAGTGGCTTCCTTGGAGAAGACTTCCTTGAAGTCCTTGTACTCCTTTGGAAGAATGATGGGGGCCTTTTCAGATGAGGCAACAGCAGTGAGCTCAGTAGTGGTACTAACTCAAGCGATGATGTCAAATTTGGGAATGTAGTATCCTTCAGCTTTGCAAAGACAGTTGATGGATGTCCCATGTTGGTAATGGTAGTCCTGGACTCGGGTGACAGTGAAGTCAGTTTCAGTAGCTTGTTGCCAGTAGTTCCAGAGGTGTCCATCAAAAACTTCATGGACCATGTGGTGATGGGAGAGTCTCAGGGTATGCTGAGTGAGGTGATCATAGTGGCACTTGGTATTGGGGAAAAAGCTCTCATATAGAGCTTTGAACTTGTCCTTGAATTCAGGGACATTGAGGGTATGGATTTCCCAGTTGATAACCAGGTTTGTCTTAGTTAGCCATGGCATACCAAGGAGGATGTTGGAGTTACCACAGTTCATGACATAGAACTTGGTATGTTGGGCTATTCCTCTGATGTTGGAGAATAGGGTGCAAATGAATCTTACAGACCCTCTTTGATTAATGAAAGCATCTGCATTGCGAATGGGAATCGGTGTTGTAAAACAGCAAAAGGACTTTGGAGTGTAGTTCTATGCAAGAAATAGGGGTGTGAGTGTATATCTTGACCCAAGCAGATTGAAAAGAGAGGAAAGAAAAAATAAGAGGACTGTAGGAATGGCTCACTAAATATCCACAGGACACTGGAAAACAAGAGTTTGGCTTCCCCCCATTCAGTAGGGCTAGAAAACCAACTATACTTGCAGGACTTGAGGAAAACTTAAAGGGAAAAGTAGGAAAAAGGCTAGGGAACCAGACTTAAAGGTTTAGGGGAATGGTGGTGGTTACTTGCACACTGTCTAGAAACTAATTGCTAGGTACAAAAGTCTAATCCAGGCATACCTGAACAAAGTACAGTAAAGGAAACATGAAAAGAACAAAAACCCGACCGATTCCGGAGTGTGGGAACGGTTTCCGAGGCGTGGGAACACCGGGTCCGGTGTGTGGGAACTTGGATCCAGACATTAGGTTCACAACTGACCTTAGAACTTCAACTGGCTTCAGATTGGGACAAATGGCAGCAGGACAGTCTCAGATTTGGTAGGAGCACTGGATAGGGGCTATCGGACCGTGGGAAAACTCCGGATATCACTGTAGGGAACTCCGGTTTTCTACAGTGTGGTTAAATGAGTGGTGGAGAAGTGGTGCTTCCTGATGAAGCCCCAGTCAATGCAGTTGATGTCTCCACTGCTGTCTACAATGGCAAAGGTGTTGACAGCTTTCATTGAGTGTGAGGGATTGATGAGTTGAATAGGAATCCTCATTGATTGCTTGTCTTTGGTGTTTACAAGTACATTGGCACTAATTGAAGAAGGGAAGTCATGCATTGTGATAACTTTCCATTTCAAAAATCCATCATTCTAACCCTTTCTATGGTGGTCTTCTTCAGCTCTTCATCTTCATCATCTTCTTCTATTTCCTGGAGTCTGGGAAGATCTGTGGGGATATCAGCAGTGGTCACTTTCTTGACCTGCAGAGAAGGGGTAAAAGGATAAATGGGGCAAGAGCAGGAACTGTGTCCCTTATTGCAGCAGTGGAAGCAAAGGTTCTCCTTTTGGCATTGTTCCTGTTCTTCAGGAGTTAGCTTTGGGATGCAGATGACATCAACATCCATAGTGTCAGAGTCTCTAGGTGGTCTGAAGGTTGATTTGGAATACTGGTGGGTCTGGGTGGTAGAGGTTCCACAATGTTGCTTCACAACAGTGTCTCCCTCGTCCTGCTGCACCTTGAAGTGAGAGAACTGGGCAATCCACTTCTCAATAGTGGTAGGTACAGTATCCCCATGGAGTTAATCCTTCATATGAGAGCAATTGGAATCCCAACCCAGAAGAACTGGATCAGAGTACAGTAGGCAGCGGCATTGACAACAAGTGGGGGATAGGTGAAACCAGCCTTTCTGATGTGAAGAAGGAACTTGGTGATATAATCATTGAGTTGGAAAACCTTCTTGATGTGGTGGGTAGCAAGCCAGGATAGAGCAGCCTGCTTGGTGTTGCCTCAATTAAAGGCAGCTTTGAACTTCTTGATAAACTCCTTGAGGGTGCTGAAGTCATTGGTCTCAAGGGCTTTGGAACACTTGAACTCAGCCCATTGCTTGGCAGGGCCTTTGCTCATATATGAGAGGAGAAAGCCAATCTTCTTATGATTGGTGTTGTAGATGTCCTTGTTGATGAGCATATACATAGGACTGGGCAGAGGTAAGCCATGGTTTGGCTTCAGAGGGGTTTTCATCATAGGTCTTGGACCTAGTGTCAGAATCTGTGGACTATGGAGGGGCAGAAAGGCCCAGACTCAGTTGACACACAGATGGTAGGACAACTAATATTCACCTATGGAGGGGCAGAAAGGCCCAGACTACAGACATAAGTAATAGAA
>JBBPTO010000447.1:540-30160 GCA_038094155.1 Pulveroboletus cf. aberrans
ATCTTACCTATTTACATAGCCTCTAACTTCCTCTGTATATATACTCCGACTCTGTATGTAGATAGCTCAGTCTGAATATCATCTTAGACTCCTCCTTTGTTCTCTTTATGAGTTCCTCTGATGTGTCTCCGATCAAGAAGGCCATGACAGTGCAGAGACACAACATATAAGTCATGTGTCAAGCCTTCACCCCTTCGGATGTGATCCTCTGAACCTCCAGCCATCTCCAGCCATTCGACCCCCTTCGACCTCCAATCTCTGACTGGAGTTTGAGTGGAGGAGATCCAGTCTTAACACTGTGCAACTGAGTCAGGGTATCTCTACCCCTCCATAGCACACAGATTCTGACAGAGTTCTCTGTTGCTTGATTGTAATTCTCATGCCAATCTTGACTTCAGGTCAGTCTTCAAGGTTGGACAGTGAGAGGAAAGGACTACAGTGTCTACCACTCAAAGGCAGCACCTCTGCTGGGGCATGAATATTGGGCTTGGGGTCTCTAGATTAAAATTTTAATAGGAAAACAGGTGGAAACTAGCATAAATATGCATTCTTGAAAATCACCTCAGATTATGTAATGTTCACTTTGGGGGTACATTACACCAGTCAGTTTTACTGGAATACATGACCTGTTTGACACAGCAGCAGGTGTTATGACTACCTCGGGTAGAGGATAGGTGTAGCCTCTAAAGAGGATCTAGGATGCTAAGGATGAAGGAGAGGAGGGCAAGCCACTCTTTGAGGATGAAGTTACAAGAGTTCTGGAAGAACAAGGCTTTCTGCTTGTTCTATCTCAATGATCTAATGTCGAAAAGAAGACTTCCTTGAAGATCTAACATCTCAAGGTGAACAAGAGGTTCCCTTAGAACAGCATAGCCTCAAGAGTGCTACAAAGTCTCAAAGAGCAAGAGGTTCCTGGTGAGGGACTTAGATGAGGATGAGTGGAGCAAAGACCCAGGTGTATTGAGGTACATGCAGGGGAGGTCTAGCTTAGAGATACAAGTACAGGAAAGATGGGTTTATGTAGACTTGGATGGAATCACTGATGCAGCAAATGGAATTGCATAGAATGTGATGGAAGTAGGACGATGAGTCAGGGTATTGTAGTCAGTGATGAAAAGAAAAAAACATCCAGATTGGAACTTAACACCCATGCATATGTAAGCAATAAGGAAAAAGGGGCTGATCATAACAGCAGGCACATGTGAAACATCAGAGCACCTCTCAAGTGAAGGCATTGTTAATAAGTAGCATACTCATACTAATATGGTAGTAATTATGTAAGTGAACATCAGCAGAATGTAAGACTCATCTGAGTCTGAAATTGAATAACACTTCTTGTTTTCATACTACAACATTCAGTACAAGGTCTAATCAAACTAGGTGAGTTGCCTTTGGATAACTTCTGTTAACATGCATTCTTGCAACAGGTTATGAGCCCTGGGCAATGGTGATGCAGAAATGCTTCCAAAGCCCTAGGC
Organism: Pulveroboletus cf. aberrans; assembly: GCA_038094155.1. Classification (NCBI taxonomy): domain Eukaryota; kingdom Fungi; phylum Basidiomycota; class Agaricomycetes; order Boletales; family Boletaceae; genus Pulveroboletus; species Pulveroboletus cf. aberrans. The sequence goes on from JBBPTO010000447.1 coordinate 2,019, forward strand.
AAGCCTAGTCTGTTCTTGATATGAAAATGCTCAGGACATTGAACATTATTGGTGGCTTTATGTGGTTTATTTACTCTAGCAAAAACTTTGATGTGAAAATGCTCAAGTTGTTCACTACAGAGAACATGTCACCCCAAAATCTTGGGCTCTGAACACTCAAGCATTGATGTGATTTGACTGCTTCCTCTCATTAATTTGATTAAGGTCACTAATGTCTATTCCCTAGATATTCTCCACCATGTCTTCAACCATCAAAAAGATCCCCCACCTTAACAGATTGAGCTACAAGCATTGGGCCCAGGAAAAAGGTGTATCTCCAGTCTCAAGGTTTTTGGAGTATGATGATGTATCCTGGCTGTTCTGAATTCCCTTCTGAAGGTGCCACTGCTGCTGTCACTGCTGACATGCAAGCAAAGCAAGACACTTGGGATGACAACAACAACTGGGCCACTGAAGCCATGGTTTTCAGAATAGAAGCAAACCTTCAAACTCACTTTGAGAAGGCTGTTGGCACTCTTACCCTTTGGGAAGAGATCAAGAAAGCCTACAATGTCCCCTTCATCTCCTTTGCCTTCATAAAATTCAAGGCAATGAATCCCCTTACCATTCCTGAGACCAACCATCCAGCCCAAGTGTTTGCAAAACTGAATGCTCACTTTATGAACCTCAAGGCATTCAACTATCCCATCTCCAACAAACTGCAGGTCATGTTTGTCCTGCATAAGCTTTCCAAGTATGTGTTAAGACTGAATCTCCTCCACTCAAACTCCAGTTGGAGATTGGAGGTTGAAGGGGATTGAATGACCAGGATGGCCGAGGTCCAGAGGATCACATTTGGAGGGGTGAAGGCTTGATGCATGACTTGTGTGTTGCGTCTCTGCACTGTCATGGCCTTCTTGATTGGAGACACATCAGAGGATCCAGAGTAGGATTGGAAGAGGAGTCTATGATGATATTCAGGCTAAGATATCTACATACAGAATTGGAGTATATATAGTCAGAGAAAAGTTGGAGGCTATGTAGATGTATAATACAGAGGTTGGATATCTGAGTTCCAGAGCTGTGCTCCGGGCCAGGAATGAGCCAGAGCTGTGCTACACAGTGTTGGAGGGAACAAAGGGGCGAGACTAGACTATATATGAAACAAGAAACATACGTAAGGGAATCTAAGATAAGTCTGGAGAAATGGAGGAGTGGAGTTGATGAGAGGTCACTGGAGGGATGTGTGAAGTTAGTCTGGAGGTTGAAGTTGTGTCGATTACATGGGATATGACAGTATGCTGACTTTGCTACCCAACTCATCAATGCCAATCTTGGCAATGTGAATGATGATATGAAGAAACTCCCTGACATTTTCAAGCTTGAATGGCTTTTTACTGCTGCTTGGCAGCAACAGATAAGCAAGAAAAAAAATCTGATGCTCCCTGCATCAACAAAGTTTCCAACATCAAGTGCAAAAATGGCAATTCTTTGTTCTCAGAGCAGCAGAAAGGACAAGGTAGCAATGATGGGAATAAGCATGGGAAAAAGAAATGTCATGAAGGTAAACAGTCTTATAAAGGCCAAGAAAAATGTAAGTAGCATAAGCAGCAGGCTGCTACTGCTGCCACTGCCACCATTGCCTCCTTTGCCTTCACCAACATCATCAATACCCCATTCATTCCTCTGCCTTCAAACCCACCAACAGTCAATTCCCACAAGCTCACTCATACCGCCAGTGTAGGAGACTCAAGCTCCCTACAGTGACATTTCCATTTCCTCCGAGCATTTGTACATCCTCTGAAGTCCTTCAAGTTACTCTGCCACTCCTCTGAGACTCAATAGTCAGAGGCCGTCTTCTTGAGTCAGAACTCCAATGTCTGGAGGACTGGACCTTTGTTCTTGCACCCCAAACGAGTCATCCGTGAGTCAGAGTTGTGTTTCCTTATTGGGATATTCCTTTATTTAGTATCTGCATTTGTTCCTTTATCTTTCCTTTTGATTCACAGTCTCAGGAATGCCCAGACTTAAAAGTTTGTACATAGAACTTAGTTTGAGAAGTGAATAATCACCATCCAGCATCAGTTCTAAGTTTTCGAAGTTGATTTCCTTCATTTCCCCTCAACTCCAGTCAAGTCCTGCAACTCCTGTCAAGTCCTGACAACTCCATAGTTGATTCCTTAGCCCTACTGAATGGGGAGAAATTAGACTCTTATTTTCCAGCTCTCTCAGGACATCAGTGAGCCATTCAGATTCACCCTCACCCACTTTCTTTCTCTCTTTGCAATCCCCTGGGTCGAGAACTACACTCGCACCATTTTTATTAGCTTAGGAGTTTCACTTCAGAGTTCCTAGGTGTTTTACACCAGTGTGGCCCACTATGACCCACTCACATTTCCTCAAGTCCAAAACACAATCACATTATTGAACCATATGGGAGAAAGACCTCCCACTATGCAGGCAGTCCGCACCATTGATTGGATAGCCAACTACCACCTTGATTGGTCAGACAGTGTTCTCTCCTCCTCTCATCTTCATCTTGAAAATCACATCTCCTTCAACCCACCTGCCTTGCATATCAAGTGCATGAGGCACAATAAGAATGACTCCATCATGTCCCTTTCTTCTCTCTAGATGCATGATTTGCTAAGTCATGCCTGTGATCCCATGCCTGAACTCCCTGAGTTCATTGTGGCTAAAACTGGATCTTCTCTGCTCAAACTCTGATTGGAGATCAGAGGTCAAAGGGGATCAAATGGCTGGAGATGGCCAGAGGTCTGGAGGATCACATCCAGAGGAGTGAAGGCTTGATGCATGACTTATGTGTTGTGTCTCTGCACTGTCATGGCCTTCTTGGTTAGAGATGCATCGGAGGATCCGGAGAGAGAACAGAGGAGAAGTCTAAGATGATATTCAGCCTAAGGTATCTATGTACAGATACAGGCCTTTATATATATAGAGAGGACTGTGGATTAGTAAATGGAGGTCGGATGACTAAAGTATTGGAGATTGGATAAGTACATGCTGGAGCTGTGCTCTGGGTCAGGAACAAGCCAGAGCTGTGCTACACAGCATTGGAGGGGTCAGAGAGTAAAGCTAAACTAATACAGAACAAGGGAAATACATAAGGGTATCTGAGGTAAGTCTGGAGGGATGGAGTTGCATATTTGACAGAGGGCACACTGGAGGTATGAGCAGAGTTGTGTTCTGGAGGTCAAAGTTGGGTCAGATGGATGGGATATGACAATTGCCACCATTGAAGAAGTTCTGATGAAAGTTGAGGTGGAAAACCAGGTGGAGGACCAGGTTGATAAAGAAGGCATCATTGACTTGTACAATAATGATGTTATTGATCTCGATGATGTCAAATTTGACAAGTATCTTAATGCCAACTTTTCCCTTAGCAACTCCAATGGTGCCAATTGGTTAGTACCATCCCATCCATCTATTCACACAGGAACGGACATGTGGTATCCACCTCAGATCATTCATCATAGTTATGTGAATTTTTCCATAGTAGATAGAACAATGGACATCTCTACTACATGTGATTATACAATGTATGATCAATGCATTAAGCATACAGAGAAAGGGAAGGATAAGGAACACCATTGTAACATGCCACCAGATATGTGACTCTTTGACTCAGGAGCTTCATCTCATTTACCTATGACATAGCTGATTTTGCTGATTATCAACTGTTCTTCCAACCAATGTATTCATTGACAGCAAATGGAAGAGCTGAACTTAAAGGTGTCAAATCCATCATTCTTGAATTTCAAGGACAATCTGTGTGGTTATTGCCAGTTGTATTTATGCCATCAGCCAATGTTAAGATCATTTCAATGGGTACTATTCTAAAAGACCCTTGTATGACTGTACAAGCCACAGCAAACCTCATTACCATTTTTGACAAGTGTTCAGGAAAACAAACCCTTCAGTTTCATTCACATGGAACAGATATACTCTATTGGATGAAAGCTAAACCAATTCATCCAAAGTCTAAAGAAACTAATCTAATGATGGCTTCAATTAACTATGAGATAATCCACCAATGAATGTGTCACCCCTCAAAAGATGTCATAAATGCTGCAAAGAAACATTTAAAGAAATTTCCCAATGTTTCTATTCCTAAAAATCCAGCAGTTTGTCCTGGATGCCAATTAGGCAAACAACCAAACAGATCATTTTCTCATAGTGAGAAGTGGGCAACCCTCCCTTTGAACTAATTCACTCTGACTTGAAGTCATTTGAGATTGAATCATATCACCAATCAAAGTACACCATCATCTTCTCTGACAATTTCAGTTCACATTCTTGGATAGTGTGCATTCACACCAAGGACCAAATTCTTAAAGCAATGAAACACTTCATTGCTTATATCTGCAATCAATACAATGCTAATTCAAAGCACTGGCATTCTGATGCTGGAGGCAAATATGCCTCCAAAGCATTTACAGAATACATGCATGATCAAGGGATCCATATCCATCAATCTGCATCCTTTGCCCACCAACAAAATGGCAGAGCAGAAAGAATCATCCAAACCTTAATGGATAAAGCACAAGTGATGCAGTTACATGCTTGCTTATCACCCTCTTACTGGGAATTTGTATTACTACATGCATGCCATGTTTACAATCACACCCCACTTTCCTGCTTAAAATGGAAAATCCCATATGAACTAGTTCAGGGGGAGAAGCCTTCCATTGAACACCTTTGTGTTTTTGGCTGTGGTACATATGTACACATCCCAGATGAAATTAGACAAGGAAAATTGCAACCTAAATTGCAATTAATGGTCTACCTTGGCATAGCAGCTGGTGATACCACCAATTTCCTTTTCATAAAGCCTGATAATTCTTTATTTACATCAGCACATGCTATTTTTGATGAAAGTCTATTCCCTGAGTGCCCTCATGCTAAACCACACAAACAAATAAGTCACAAAAGGAATAAACATACACATAATTCAGGAGAATCTTCTTCTGATTCATCAGATGAGTCTGATGTGGCATCTGCTTCTCATCCTCCACATCCTCCTCATCTACCATGAACACCCTCACCCATTCCATAACTGGATCCAGTTACACCACCTCCAGTACCATGTCCTTTATCACCACCACCCCCACCCTGCAGATCTCAGCATGAACAACACATACCTAAGAGACCAGGCAATGTACTTGGTGAAAAACAAGTCCAATAGTTAAAGGACTATGATGATGTCTTGGAGGACATGGATAAGGCTTCAACATGGAAAAAGGGTGAATTCTCTACTTCCAAGGATCAACAACAGGTCCCAGGTGAATTCCCTCACTCTCCAACTCCATCTAAACAAGATGTTGAGCATCTCACGCAGGAAGGGGGAGATGCATTGGTTTCATACCTTTGCAGTAAAGCAATTTCACCTGATTTTGCATATAATATATATCATGAATGGACATACAAGGACATTCTATGACTCCCACCAGATGAGCAAAAACTCTGGATTGAAGCATGCAAAGATCAACTTCAAATACTCAAAGACTGTAATGTCTATAAAATAGTTGATAGATCCTCTAATCAAAACATTCTAAAGAATCAATGGGTATCCAATGTTAAATCAGATGGTCAGAAATGCACTCACTTAGTTGTGAGAGGCTTTACACAAGTCAAAGGCATGGATTATGATAACATCTTTTCCTCAGTTGTACACTTTGAGACAGTGTGGTGTATGCCTGCCCTCTTAGCACTCAAAGATTGATATATTACTGGTCTAGTCATACATTCTGCCTATTTATATGGCAAACTGGAAGAGGATCTCTACATGGAGTTTTCTGAAGGGTTCATGCCACCCAAATTAAAAGGCAAAGTTCTAAAACTCCTCTGTGCAATATATAGACTCAAACAAGCAGGCTTAGCCTAGTGGCATGCCCTTGATAAGTCCATGGAGGATCTAGGCTTTACATGGTGTAAAACAGATGCAAGATTATTCATCTATTGCAAAGGAAAAGATATCATTCTAGCGATTATCTATGTAGATGACACCCTCTTCTGTGGCTCAAATAAAGCCTTTGTAGACAAGGTTAAAGCTGGATTCATGAAGAAATGGGATTGTTGTGATGTAGGAAAGTGTAGTTTCCTACAGTGATGTCTGGTCATTCCTAGTCATCCTGTAACCCCTATCCTGCGCTCTAGTCAATCCAAGACCACTCTGTGCTGCCACCAATCCTGATCTGAGTTGATCCAATAGTTGTCTGAAGGTCAGTTTTTGATCTGTCTACTGTTTGTCTACCATTTTCTTTCATTTCAATGTACTGGACCCGGACCAATATGCACAGGATATCTATCTGGTCCACCAGATACCAGATTCCTGTGCACTGGATCACTTTCCTGCACACCACATTCATTCTTTTAGTGTCAAATAGTCTTCTTTTGTGTTTCTCTTACTATATATCATTCAGGTATGCCTGAATCAGGAATGTACTCCCCTACCATCACTATGCAAGCCATCTAGTTCCCTTCAGTACCAATTCTAAGCCAGTTTCCCTCCAGTTTCCCCCATTCCTGTCCTAGTCCTGCAATATCAAGTTGGTTTCCTAGCCCTACCAAATGGAGGGAAGCCAGACTCAGTTTTCCAGTGTCCTGTGGACAATCAGTGAGCCATTCTTATAGTCCTCTTTCATTCTCTTTGCAATTCCTGGGTCAAGACCTACACTTGCCCCCTACATATTTGCTTAGGACTTCATCCCAAGTCCTTTAGCTGTTTTACAGCGACTTAGGAGACACTTGTGAATTCCTAAGAATGAACATATGTTGAGAAGGTCAAGATATATATCTAGACCAAATTGATTATCTTAACAGGGTCATTGAGAGATGTGGAATGGCAAATGCCCATACTGCTCCCACACCTTCACTGCAGGGTTATTACCCAGTGAAGAATGAAGCCACTTTAGACCCTGGATTATGGTCTCATTTCCAGATGGTCATTGGCTCATTATTGTATCTAATGATTGGTACATGCCCTGACATATCATATGCAGTAACACAACTCGCTTGAATGTCAGCAAACCCATCAAAAGAGCATTTAGATCATGCATTATATATATGCCAATATTTACTTGGAACCCAAGACTATGCTCTCATATATAAAGGTTCTTCAGGTAAAGGCCTAACAGCCTGCACCAACTCTGATTGGGGTCAAGACCCCGTCACTAGACACTCACAGATAGGATTTTTCCTGAAACTAGTGGATGGAATATTTCTATGGAACTCCCACCTCCAGAAGGAAACTGCACTGTCTTCAACAGAAGCAGGATATATTGCTTTGAGTGAATGCACTTGTCAGGTCATTTGGATCAGACAAATGATGCAGAAACTTGGCTATCATATGAAACCCACTCTGGTTTCTGGTGATAATCAAGGATCACTGTTTATAGCACAGAATCCTGTCACTGAAAAACATTCAAAACATATCTCTATAAAGTACCACTTTGTGCATGATGCACATATGGTGAGAAAAGAGATTGAACTTTTCTTTATTCCTGGGAATGACAACCCTGCAGATATGTTCACAAAGAATCTTGAACATGTCAAGTTCAAGAAATTCAGTTCACAACTTGAAATTAAATTCTACTCACCATCTTCAGACTGAGCAGATGTCCTCCTACACTAATGCTAACATTTCCACACTGGATATTAAGCAAGGGGAAGTGTTGATAAGTAGCATACTCATACTAATATGATAGTAATTATGTAAGTGAACATTGACAGAATGTAAGACTCGTCTAAGTCTGAAATTGAATAACACTTCTTGTTCTCATACTACAATGTTCAGTACAAGGTCTAACCAAACTAGGTGAGTTGCCTTTGGATAACTTCTGTTAACATGCATCCTCACAACAGGCATTTGATAGTGGCTTTATCAAGGAGCTGCTCAACATCCCTCTTGACTCAGATTATTAATCAGATTCTGATAAAGACAACAATCTGGACACTTATGCAGACCAGGCAGCCTCATTCAACCTGATAGATGAGTTCAAAATTGAAGAAGAGGTTGGAGAGAGTGAAGATGATTGCAGCAGTGAAGAGTTGGAGCCAGAGATTGCCTGTGTGGGGGTCAACAAGAGGCCAAGGGCACATGAAAGCTTTGAGGATGAACTGGCTCAATTTGAGGCCACAGATGGGGCAGATGATTACATCAAGAGGTGTGCATGCCATGCTGCAATCACAACAAATCAGTTTTGGGTGAATCCTATAAAATATGTACATGGTACTGAATCAAGCTCTCGAGCTCAAGCTGCTTCATCACGGGCAACAACCAGCTGCAAAACTCCCAAAGCAATCAATGCCATCATATACAGAAACAGGACATATCAACACATACCTCCATGAACAGAAATTGCAAGAGGCTGCAAAAAAAAAAAAAAAAAATCTTTCTTTCAGCCTAAAAGCCCACTGGTAGCTTCAACTCCAGATCATGTTGCCTCTCCAACTCAGAGTCATGCAAGCATCTCATCATTGACACCCCATGTGGATACTCCAAGTTCATTTCACAACACAACCCCATCCAAATCAGCCCCAGAGCTTCCTATACCAGCACCTGGTTTAACCCACAGTTTATCTCTCAATGAAGTGCCAATGTTTGAATCTAATTTGCCCTTGGCTGACACCATAACAGTTCAAGGTCTCAGAGATGCTGAGTCTAAGGCAAAGCAAAATGACCCAGACCAACCTTTAGCTGATGTAGGTAACACTATGTCCAGGACCTCCTTGACTTCATTCCTTGATATAACAGGTGATGACAATGTTACAGAATCATCTGTGAAGCCTGTTCTCAAGATGATCAAAATGCTTATTCATGATGCAAAGAAATACCTTGCTCTTTTACCTCAATTCACTCAAACAGTTCATCAACCTGTGGATGAAATATCAGCAAAACACCAAGGATAAGTGCACCAATGTGTAAGGCATGCCATGCAGTCACCATCTCCATCAGGAAGGGTCCATATATGGCTCAAAAAATTTGTACTCTGTACAGATATGTTGCTCAGTTTCATACATTGCCCCCAGTTAGTAAAGGAAAGCATCATGCTTACCCATCATTGCTCAACAATGAGCATATCACAGCTGCAGTTCAGCAGTATCTAACTGTAGTCACTGACAGTGAGATAAGTGGCTCAGATAATGAATGTATCTTTGAGTCTTACCATGGTAAAATAACAGACAACTTGTCAGGATCCATATTCCTCCAGGGCTTCATCCAACAGGGTCTGAGAGTTATCAGTCAACTCTGGGGCAAAAGGGATGCTAGATGAACTGGAGGTCCAATGGAGATGGGATGGAATGACATGTAGAGGTAATGAAGGTGTGACAGAACAGAGATAAGGGGTTGTGGGGGTGAGGACTTGGTGCAGGACTTATGTGTTGTGCCCTTGCCTACTGTCAGGTCCTCATTTCAGAGATGGAAGGGACATAGTGAAGAGAATAAGGAAGAGAGGGAAACTTCATCAGGATCAGACAGAGTTAAAGGAGTGGGAATCAAGGTATCAACATCAATATTCAAACTGAGGAATACATGAAGAGATTATAGTACTTACAGTGACTCCAAAAACCATTGCAATGTTTGCTACATTTAGAGTGTATGTAGTGTGCTGGCTACAACTGTGGGAATCTCGCTTAGTGTTGGTGAGATCTAATATAGTACAAACCCCGCGCTACGTAACGGTCCATGGATCACGTGATGTGGTCTGGTGGTGCCAGAGATATGGCCATTACAAAATGGCAATACCATTGCAACAGTTTTTTCACTTTTGTGCTGGTACATATAATCTCCATTAAATGTCATGATATTTAGCTTTCTTTGGTCATACAAACAAAGATATACATATAATGATTGTATCTGAGTTTAAATATATTCACACTCCTCTTTATTTGTAATCACTATTATTATATATTCTACCATTACTACCCAGGAGAATATTGTTCTCTCTATGCTTGATCCTGGTCACTCTGCTTGCTTCTGCTGTTGTAGACTGCTCTACTATATCCAGACTTTGAAAAAATGAGCTTTTTGAGCTTTTGAAGTCTTGTGGAGGTCATCTAATCAAGCTTTTCCCTGTTAATATTCAACACACTATGTATTTGATTAGCTTTTGCAAGGCCAATAATGCTATTTAGGATATCAAAACCATTTCTAATATCATCAATACATCCCTATCCATCAACATAGTCCTTCATCACATGAAAAAGTCTAGTATAAAGTCTGGTAATCAAAAAATGTCTCCTTTTTATTAAACATTATTGTCATATCTGTGACAACTCTGGTCCCTGCAGAACCAATTCTCCTCATATCTCCAATGAGAACTCACCAATTATGCACTCTCATCTCTTTGTACCTCTGTAGATATCTCATGTGACTCCCTTTTTCCTTATTTAGTTAGTTCTCACGCTCCGTACGTTCCTCCAATCCTGTGCAGCACAGCTCTGGTGAACTGCACATCCAGTGTACTGCTCTGGTTATGTTTCCTCCAATCTCCATCTTATTAATCAGATATGTACATATTTACTCATCCATTTCCTCCATAGTATATATAGTGTACAAACCCTCTGTAACAACTTCAGTCATGATATCGAATAGACTAGATGTCCTCTGATACTCAGCTTGATGCCAGACTCCCATTGTAATCCAATGGTAATACTTCCTCTCCTCCAAGTCACTCCAAGTCATCTCCACACCTCCTAACCTTCTGCAAATACAGGACCACACATCAAGACTTGGATAGTGGTACACCACATAAGGTGAAGCCAAGGTCCTATCAGTAACTCCAGAGTTCCAGAGTTATACTGGAGTCTGCATGACTCTAACAGTTACAAAGCTTACTTGAATTTTGCTTATATGCATTAGAACTGGACTTGGAGGAGATTATATGGTTATAAGAGATTCAAATCAATCACATGGCATTGGGTGGGTGCAACTGGGGCCAGAAAAATGCAGAAAAATGGCTCAATGATAGATTAGCAGATAGAGCTGTCAAGTATTGGACAGGTTTCTTGATTGCCACAGCCTTGATACTAGACTTCTTCATGTGATGAAGGACTATGTTGATGGATAGGGATGTATTGATGATATTAGAAATGGTTTTGATATCCTAAATAGCATTATTGGCCTTGCAAAAGCTAATCAAATACATAGTGTGTTGAATATTAACAGGGAAAAGCTTGATTAGATGACCTCCACAAGACTTCAAAAGCTCAAAAAGCTCATTTTTTCAAAGTCTGGATATAGTAGAGCAGTCTACAACAGTAGAAGCAAGCAGAGTGACCAGGATCAAGCATAGAGAGAACAATATTCTCCTGGATAGTAATGGTAGAATATATAATAATAGTGATTACAGTGTGAATATTTTTAAACTCAGATACAATCATTATATGTATATCTTTGTTTGTATGACCAAAGAAAGCCAAATATCATGACATTTAATGGAGATCATATGTATGTACCAGCACAAAAGTGAAAAAACTGTTGCAATGGTATTGCCATTTTGTAATGGCCATATCTCTGGCACCACCAGACCACATCACATGATCCATGGACCATTATGTAGCATGGGGTTTGTACTATATTAGGTCTCACCAACACTAAGTGAGAGTCCCACAGTTATAGCCAGCACACTACATATGTACACTCTAAATGTAGCAAACATTGCAACAGTTTTTGGAGTCACTGTATATACTATGAGGTCAGATTGGAGTCCAGAACAGAGAATGGAGGAGACCATATTTAAAGGTACAATAATGGTTGGAGGTCATAGGGTGCCAAGGGGCAATGTACATAGGACTAGGAAATGAAATGTAACACAGGTATAACATAAAAATGATCATAGGACTGAGGAATGGAGTGAGCATAAAGGGAAGTAAGATCCAGGCCAGTCATAATTGGTCCAACAGGGAAAGAGGTTCTGGTATCAGAGGTCCAATGAGTGATAGGATGGAGTCCTTCAGAGGAGACCAGAGATGAGGGTGTTGGAGTTGGAGGTGACATAGGGGGTATCAGAGGGAGTTCAGAGGTATAGAGATTGTGGTTAGGATGGAATATGACACAACTCCACTCTGCTTGATGAAACAAGTGAATGGTGTTATTATTTCATCATTGGGCTTCAATACTGGAGGTCAACATATCTCAGAGTTGACCACTCATTGATGGCTCACTAGGCTTGGTTATGACCTGAAAAGGGTGAAAAAAAGTATATATATTGATGGCCATGAATGAGAAGATGTTATTGCTTACTGAAAGGAATTCCTGCACAAGTTTGCTAAGAATGAAAGGTAAAACAAGAAGTTGATAAACTGTGTTGCCATGCTAATGAATTGGAATTAAAAAGGCTGCAATACATGTACACAGACATGGAGCTCAAACCAACTGAACCTGATCTGGGCCCAGGCAAGAAGCTTCATGTCCCCATTTTCCATGATGAATCAATTGTTCATGCAAATGATCTCCAAAGATGCATGTATATATGTGATGGTAAAATGCCACTGAGAAAAAAGGAACAAGGACAAGCAATTCACATTTCAGATTTTATCATCAAACAAACTGGATGACTGGTGTTATCAGCAGAACAGTGTGAGGAGAATTCACATTATTCAAAGGAGCAGAAACTCCAAAGTACAGATGCTCAAGAAATTATCTATCCAGAGAAAAATCACAATGGCTTTTGGACAAATTATAAACTAGTTGAACAAGTGAGCAATCAGATATGTTAATGGACTCAAATATCAAAAACTCACTTTATTTTGAAATACATCAGTAAAATAGCAAACATCTAATTTCATCTAATTTGTCTAATTCACATCTAATTCAGGCTTATTAAGCTTATGAGCACATCCATAAGCTGCCATAAGCTTAATAAGCCCAAATTAGGCACAGATTAGACAAATTAGATGAAATTAGATGTTTGCTATTTTACTAATGTAGGTGAAATGTGCAATTCCAATCTTTGAGTAGATGTATTCAAATGCACTTGCCAAGTTTTTATTTGATCAGTCCTCAGCACATGGTGCTTTTGCAAAGGATGCACTTAATGGAAAGGAAATAAATGTTAGATCAGGTGGAAAGCAATGTATCATGCACAATACATTCATTCCAATGGATAATCCAAATTCATCACTTTGTGGAGCACCACAACCAATAATGTTTTCCTCAGATCTTACCCCTGGACATCCAGATTATGAACTACATGGTCAATCAAAAGGAATGTTTTGAATCTTGGAGGAGTGAGGTCTGATTTCCATGCTTGAAGAGGCAAATGGTGGTAAAGTGGTGGGAGAGTGTCAAATATGCAAACTCTCACATGAAGCACAAGAGCAGATGCACCAAAAGATGCAAGCCATTGCTGAAGGGGATGGGGGACTGGCTGAGAGCTCTCAGGCTGAGTCCACTAATGTTTTTCAAGAGTCCTTGCAAACCAACTGTTGTATGCAGAAGATGCTTACAAGTCAGCAAGATTTCAAAGACAAGAAACCACTTATCCAGATTATTATTAAGAGAGCAGGACACAAGTGTTGGTCTCTGCCCAAATTCCATTGTGAGCTGAATCTGATTGAAATGTACTGGGGATGGATCAAAGCACATAAGTATGGAAATATTTTCTAAATTCACAATGTAAACTAATAGCTATACAATGGCCCCAGGCTTTCATCTTGCTGCAGATGGGAGATTCTCCACTGCAAAGTGGCTTGTACCTGAGATTCTTGATGATTGTCCCATCAAAATAATACATGCATTCTTTCAGAAAAGTTGGCATTACATGGATGCTTACAGGTGTGCACATTCCTTACACATTTCCTCAAATTTCTGAAGTTTTACAGAAAGGGACTGAATGCCAAACAAGCTGAATTTGCTGTGAAGCAGTACAAATCTCATCAATGCTGTAGAATGACTGTCATGATGAGCATTGGTCTGTTATTGAACTGATTATCACCAGTAAGTGAAGGAACACAGCATTATCATTGCCACATAGTGCAACTCCAACATCTACATATGGTAACTCTGCTTAAAGTTCACTTTTCAGATTGTCCAGACATTACACAGTCAGAATATCAAAAATCTAACAAGATAGCAAGCAAGTTTGAGTGTTTTACATCCCATCTAAACAGTTAGGATGGCTCTCTTTGCAGTTGAGAAGGTGTAATTACAATTTTATTCATGCCTATAGTGGAGTTGCCTATTTTGAGTGACCTACACTGTAGCTACCTGTGAAAGAAAATCAGAACCATTATTGTCAAGAATGAGACCAATATTTGGACAGTGTTGCATGCATGCACATGTCAAAGCATATACAGTGGCTCAAAAGTGTCCCAATGTTAGTGCATTTTTGAAAGGTTGATTAATTGCCAGAGATGGCAAATAAATAAGGCCAAACACTTGCAGAATGTAAGATACATACTCTGGGATTTATAACCCTGCCTGAATTATGTGATTAGGTTGTTATGCCACTGAGATATAGGTATTTTAAAATGACATGTTATTGAGACACTTGTATTCACTCTATGCTCTTCATTACATAACCAAGGTTCTAGATCATGATCACATGATCATTGGTCATTTACACTCTCATATTGTTTCATCATTCACTATAGTTATGAGATACTTATGCCATTGGCTAGTATCTATATCCTACTGATAATTTTGGTTGTCTAGTCATGTTTCATGACTCATACCTATCCTTGTATGATAGAAACATATACAACCTCAGAGGACAAGATAAAGAAATCATTATATCTCTTTAATTTGAGCATTATGTTGTTATTCATTATTTAGTAAATTATATCAGAATTTGACAGGTTCTGATGAATGCTATGCATGACCCCCAGATACTTTTGTAAATTACATAATTCTGAGATATATCAATGGGATGTATCCCACTCAGATAATTCAACATCATCATGAAACCCATTTCTGCTTCTATAAATGCCAATATCCTCTCTCTGAAAAATTTCTAGCATTACTACTGGGAAGGCTGAAAATGCCATTCAAGCTACCCATGTCATCAATTCTGCCCTTTCTTCTTCCATCTATTCTTAAACATTTCAAAGTGTGCTCAAGTCTGCTTCTCTAAAGGCTGAATTCAAGAAGAAAATGCCTTTCTTATCTATCAAACATAGAAAACAGAGGCTAGCCTTTGCTTTGAAGTGTCAAAACTGGACTGTGGAGGACTGGACTAGAGTTATTTGGTTAGATGAGAACAAGATTGATAGGATTGGGTCAGATGAAAGAAGGTATGTGTAAAAAGTAGCAGGAGAGTCACAGAGAGGTTCAAGGAACAGTAAAGTTTGTAGGAGATGCTTTAATGGTTTAGAAATGTATAGATTTGAATGATGTTGGGATTCTGGAAGAGGTGGAGGGTAAAATGAATGCTGAGCAGCATGTCTCCATTTTGGAGGATGATCTGCTTTCAAGCATGGAAAACTCTGGGATTCCTAAGGAGAACATTATTTTTTAACAGAATAATGACCCCAAACACTCCTTCAAAAGAGCTCAGGATTGGCTTGACTCTCATAGAATCAAGCTTCTAGACTAGCTAGCATAGTCTCCAGATTTTAGCCCTATTGAACATCTTTGGCAAATCCTGAAAAAAAAAGCTCAATAGCTATTCAAGAACATCAAGAGGAGTATGGAAACTTTGGGAGAGAATTTCAGTGGAGTGGGGAAAGATTGAGGTTGAGGAGTGTCAAAGATTAATGGAAAGCATGCCTAGGAGGTTAGAGGCAGTGGTCAGGGCCAAAGGAGGATACAATAAGTACAAAAAGTCCAGAATTGAAATGCTGCTCAAATAAGTGTTCCAATGACATGTCATTTTAAAATAGTTATATCTCAGTGGCATGACAACCAAATCACATGTTCCAAGCGGGGTTGTAATGCCCAGAATATGTACCATCTTACATGCCGCAAGTGTTTGGCCTTATGTTTTTGCTATTTCTGGCAATCTCTCAATCCCTCCGAAATGCAACATTGGGACACTTTTTTGAGCTACTGTAAGGTGTGTTAAGCATATGTGCCTCAAGTATGGACTGTAGCTAAATGGAGTGAAGGAAAGTGGTGTAACACAAGATCACAATAAGGGTGACAATGTGGCAATCACAATGTTGTAATTGCCATACAGTCATCATTGATGAAAGGAAGCCCAAGGCTGAAGGTTTTGATGCCATGACACATGTTCAGGCATTGCTGAGCCATTGCCCTAAGTGGGCAATTGATCCTCACTTTCAGTCAAGTGAACAACTGATGCTGAGTTGTGACTTTATCTTAGGTCAGTGTGGTAATGCTCACTGAGGACAGTCAGGAGTTAAATCCCCCACAGATGTAGAAGGCCCATATGCTCCAACAGTGCAATCTGTTTTTTTTTCAGTTTCTGAGTTCCTTCTGAAGCTGATGAAATCATTTCCAATGTGTTTTCCCAAGATCCAAGTGTCATCCATGCTGTTGCTGGTGTCCAACCATTCAGTATTCATAGGATTCATGTCAGGTGAGTGGCAGATTTCTTTTCTTTTCATATATAGTCTTGAAGAGTAGTCTGGAGTCTACCAGATCCAATCTCCTCATATTGTCAGTCATGTAACAAGTCTCATCCTGTCCTTTCCTTCATTGTTATAGTTTTCTGACTGTTGTACCTGACATTATCTACACTCCTCAATATGTATGAAGTCTCAGGTTTACCCAGACTATAAACTTTGTATCTTGGACTTCAGTCTGCATCAAATCCTATCACTCTCAATCATCTTCTACAGTCTTGAAGTCACATTCCCTATCATTTCTGCTGCCATTCAAGTCAAGTCCCACAGGTATTAATCATTCTTATAGTTGGACTTTAGCCCTAGCATCAAAGGAAAGTCTGGACTTCAAATTTTCAGCTCTACAGTTGAATGGACCTCTTTTCTTTTCCTCTCAGACATTGTCCTAGACCCTTGAATCTCTTTTGAGTTGGGTTTTCTGCTCACACCCAACACCAACCACTAAGGAAACCCACTCCTGGCTTCCTAGCATCTTTACACCAGCCTGCTCAAACTTTGCCTTGGCATTTTGACACACCATGCAGGACATTGATTTCCTGATCCCAGGCTCACAATCAAGGCCCTACTTCTCCTACCACCAGCAGTCTGCAAGGACCATATCTCATGCCTTTCCTTTTTTAGAACTGGGCTCCACCCTTCTCTACTCCACCAGACCTCCATTAGCATACCTTCACACATATCAATGTGCACTCACCAGTTTTTGGGCCTCCTTGGCCACCTTCCTCAACACCTCCTTGACCACCCTTCTTGCAGCCTCCACCACCACCCTTTGGCACACCACATCCTCTGCCTTTTGGCAAGCCTCATCCTTAGTCTTTTGACAAACTTTCTCCTCTTTCTTTGCCTTTGTCCACCTCCTCCACTTGGCAGCCTTCACATACCACATCACATTGTTATTGTCCTCACACTCTGTGAGATGCACATCAGACCAAGTTGTGATGTCATCAAAGCCAGACTTGGTAGTGGTTGAAGATCAAGCCAGATTCCAACTCTGTCTCAGACCTTATGCCCTCTTTCAAACTCCATAGCTGACCAATCCCATTTTGTTCTAATGGCCTTTAGAGGTTCAGGCCTAAGAGAGAGATACTGTCATATCCATGACAACTCCAGTCCCTCTGAAACCAACTCTGCTCATATCTCCAGTGACAACTCACCCATTATGCACATTCATTCCTCCAGACCTCAGTACATAGGTTATGTCATACTCTTTTTCCCTATTTAGTTAGTTCTTACACTCCATATCTTTCTCTGATCCCGTGCAGCACAGCTCCAGTGAACTGCACATCCAGTGCACTGCTCTAGTTATTTTTCCTTCAGACTCCATCTTACCAATCAGATACATACTTACTTACTCATCCATTTCCTCCATAGTATATATGGTATACAAACCCTCTCTAACAACTTCAGTCATGATATCAAATAGAGCTACTAGATGTGCTCTGACACCAAACTTAATGCCAGACTCCCATTGTAACCTGACAGTAATTCTCATCCTCCTCCAACTCACTCCAACTCATCTCCACACCTTCAACTCTCCACAAATACAGGATCATGACACCAAGACTTGGGCAGAGGTGCACCACATAAAGTGAAGCAAAGGTCCTACTGATAACTCCGGAGTTCCAGAGTTATACCAGAGTTCTCCTGCACAACTCTAACACTTACAGAACTTATGCTTATGTGACTTGTCACATATGGCTAAGTATGACAAGTAAAATAAGATCAGCAAGATAGTAAGTCTATCACAAAACCTCATCTTGCATGTCTTATTCATCTTACAAATCAAATCCCTGCTTCTCTGACTAGTTATGTATATATCAGTTTACACTCATAGTTTATGAAACAATCTTAATTGTATGATGGTCAGTGTAATGTTCAACATAGAAACCACAATAGACATATAACACATTATGAAAATGAAGATACAGAGGCCATTCATTCTCAAAAATGGGAAATAAGTGTGCACTGTGAATGCCACTATCAAGGTAGATTATTATTAAATTTCATGATTCATCCTTAAGAAATGATGCTGCAACCATTGACATTTCCATCATGTCATCTGGCTCCTTGGCAACCCAGTCAAACCACTGAATGAGGACAAGGAAATGTTTGACCATTAGTGTGAAAGAAAGAAAACAAAAACAAAAAAATGCATGCAATTTCCATACTAAGCATTCTCTCCTGTGTTTCATCCATGCTAACACATACATAATCATAGCATGCCAGGCCTGATTTCCATGTTTAAAAAGCATGAATAAGTTCATGCCACATGCTACTAATGCTGCTCAGGTCACTTGAAGCCACAAATGTTGCAGTAGCAGAGTTCAAGACCTTGAGACATTCAGTGAAGTCAGGTAAGAGACAAGCCCTGAGTTTCAAACCCTGGTGGAGTTGTTCATAATGAAAGCAGGCAATTAGAGCTGGGACTGACGGCAGGCCCAGCTCTACAGCAAGTGCAAGGGCATTTTTTAATCAGTAATGAGCTTGAGAAACACTGAGTTGAAAGGCTTTCTAATGAGATTAAAGCATGCCATACACCTGGTTTGTGGGTGAATTTCATATCCAAGTGTGTCATGCCAGAACATTCATTCATGACACCTGCATATAAGTCATCATTCTGGCCCAAATCACTGCCATTTCCAGCAGTTGCTTGCAATATTTCCAGATTGAAACACATCAATGAATGCCATGAATATTTTGAATTTTTGAGTACCCACTGTTCTCCAGAGGTACATAGTTGGGTTGTGTCATTGGTACGATCTCTTGAGCTTCAAAGTCAGTATGTGCTGCCATGAGATTGAAGATGTGTTGGTTTGTTCAGATGATCTGTCCTATTGTGTGGTGCTTGTTTGAGCATTGGTAGAGTTTCTTGACTGCTGTAATATTCTTTAATTCAGTAATGGAGAAATATAGGCCATTTTATTCACCAAACAGATGGATAAGCTTCTCATAGTGCATGACAGTGTCGACATGGGGGTGAGAATCCTTGTGGATGAACACCAACATCTCTAAAATTTTCAGTCTTGATGGAAATGATCCAAAGTGTCTTTGAGCTTTGAAAGAGTATCTTCAGTTATAAAATTATATTGCACAATGTAATAGAAGCCCTAAAATGCACTGATGGAATGGAGTATGTCATTATAAACGTGCCCTTTGAGGGCTGCCAAGTACACCTGAGAGAAGTAAGATTCTGGTGCAGTGTGGTTGTGGTGAGTATGTGCCTTTATTAGAGCCATCAAATCATTCCCCACCCACTGGTTGAAGCCATGACCATCTGAAAATCTCCTCAGCCCAGAGAAAGGTGGTGTCACAGTGAACATTCATTAGAATTTTATACTTGAAGTAGAGCTAAGTTATACATACTGCCAATCAATGTTGGTATGTCTGTTCTTTTCCTCCACTTCCCCATACCTCAAATGGAGATACTTGCCAACCCAATCAATGAGATGGTCCTTAAATATACCCTTCATTAACTAATGGAGGATGTCAAGCATGAGAAGCTGCTAAATGTCAGCATGAGGAAAGTCATCTGTGAATGGCTACAAACATTTCACAGTGACAAAACAAACTTCAGATACTGCCTGTTACCAAGCCTAATCTCCTAACATGCAGTTTTGGTAACTGTGTGTATTGTGTCCTTGGAAACATTCTGATAAGGAACATAGTCAATCTCTTCATTGAAATCTGTGTTAGTGAGCATGTTTGCAACCAAAGAACAAGTATAATGAAACCAGAACTTGTATGACTGATCCATTCATGGCAGACTGTCTTCAGTTGGATGTTCACTGGAGTGCTGCAGCTTGAAGCTCTCCCCTCTGACATCTCCCAGGTCTGTTGCATCAATCATGTTGTATAGATCTTGGTGGTTGATAAATAAATATGAATAACTGGCATCAAAGTCAGTTATGGAGTATAGGGACTCTTCAGAGTTCACATAGCTGATCAATACTGCCCACAATCACCTTAGCTGTGTGAAAAAGCAGCTCTTCCATCTTAAACTGCAGATATCACTGGTATGAACTCCAGTCTTCCAGGTCTTTGTCAGAAATGGAAGAAAGCAGAGAGTTCAGGTTGATTTACTACCTGTCTGCATCACAAATATCAGCTAATTTAAAATATTAGTAAATTGGATAGACCATCACTAAGAGGTTTGAAATGGTCAAGAGGTTTGACACTCACCTGTAAGACCATCATGATATCTTCAAGAAATTATAGGAGCAGAATGGGCTGAGTGTATGGATCCATCAAATGAGTAGCTGTGTGCTGCTGACTGGTGATATTTGAGACTGGCTGTTGTCCTGAACCACTGTCAACAATGGACATATATACATGGAATTCAAAGTGCAACACTTGTACAGTGGGATGATAAAAAGTGAGGAGGCATTTGAGGGTGACAAAAGTGCCTGTGAATCATCAAAAAAAAAAAAAAACTAGGCAATTACTCTGACAGGAATGATAAAGTTATAACTCATTGTAAATGTTCAGGAACTCACTTGACTAGCACCTGCCACATCAGTATTCATTTTCTTCCCTCCCTCCCACAAAGCAACATTTCTTTCATTTGATTTTTTGATCCTATGGTATGGCCTACAACATGTTCAACAATTTCAGATCAGCACCCAGGCCAGGTCATCCTCAAAAAAAGCAGAAAACATGCACCATTGAACAGAAACATGAAGAAAATTTCTAGGTGAAACAAGCAAGACAAGAAGCAGTAGCTGCTCAAGGGTGAGACATCAACCACATTGTTGGAATCATTGAATATGAGAAGCAAGAGGAAACAAGGGTGCTCATCAGTTCTAATCCCAGGTCACAGTTGACATTGAAGCTGTCAAAGTATAACTCTGGTATACCTCTGGTACAACTCCAAGGGTACTTTGCCCTCTTTTCATATGTCCTCTGCTCTATTTGCTCCGGAGTTGCATTTATCCATTTCAGGAATATGTCTCATTGCATCATACCATTTCTTAACACATTGTACAACTTCTAAAAGTCATATGACTTATTTCTTTTCTTTTGAACCATTTCTTTTTCATCTTGAGCTATTCCAAATACACTTTGCTCAACCTTGCTTAAATCTGGATCAGAGTTTTCTGGAGTTAGATACACACATATCATTTCACTACTTAATTCCTTTGTTCTCTTCAACTCACCTCAATTTTGATTGCTCTCTTGGGCATCTGGCTGAGGTGAGACTCCTTCCATCCATTTACCTATAGTTGTACTGATGGCTGGTAGTACTGGGTATCTTTGCCCACTCTATAGGTGAATATAGTGGTTGTGATTGCTCTCTTGGGCATCTGGCTGAGTACTGGATATCTTTGCCCACTCTACAGATCTTGACAGAAGCCACTCAGCCCTCCCTCCCCATTGATGTAATCTCAGCCTGAGATTACTGTGAATCTATTGGATTCTGAGAAAGACAGTTCTTCCAATGAGAATGATGCTAGAGACAACAGTCAAGACAACAACTGCAATGATGAAGAACTTATACAGAAGGCTGACAAGAGAATGCACCTCAACATTAAAGAGAGTAGTTAGGCCGACTCAGAGATGAATTAGGCCAATACCACTCTCAAGCTGCCCAAGAAAGAAAACCAATCAGCATCAGTTGTTTTTTCCCATCATTTAATGGTGTTGCTTATAAAACTCACTGAAACCATTCTCTTCCACTGGGACTGTCTTGACTAAGACAGTCAAGAAGCAGCAAAAAGCAAGGTTTAATGAATTGACCATACAAAGGACTAGCAGACAAACTCAGTTCATCCAAACTACTTAACTCTTTCCTTACACAGTGATCAGCAGTGAGCAGCTACCACCATGCAAGGACCACTCCAGAGACTGGTACCTATGTACATCACCATTACATCACAACTGAAGGCTCCATGTATGACTCCAGCCTCTTTCACTTGTCCTTCTACCCCCACTCATAACAAAGAGACTGCTACTGCCTCTAACTCCAAACCTCAAGGTCTAATGCAGTATATTAATGATGGATGATGAAGCTGAATTTCAGACCATGCTGAACCAATCCAGCAGGCCACTTTCGCTTTCCAGACTAATATTATGGTATAATACACCTTTGCTAACATTCAGGTTGTGCTTACATTCTGGTAGGCCATTTGTGAGGTCATTAGCAGCTCTGAACCTGATGAGCAGAGACCACCATAACCACCTCCTTCACATGCACCTACCAATTTCTAAACCCACAAAAACAAAGGAGAGAACATGCCAACTCCATGCTTCACAAATGCAAGGCAAAAGAAGAAATGAAACTGAAAAGAAGTATGTCAGTGGAATGTTCACTTAATGTTCACTGATGAAGGTATGTTATGAACAGATGAAGAAGATGCCCAGCCTATTGTACCTCCATTCAAATGCTCCAAGAATGCTGGACCTTCTGTGCATTCTGGTAGCAGTATCAACAAGAAATTCATCAATGATAACCTTCCACTTGGTGCCATAACTGATAATGTTTGGAGGTGCTTGTTTATCTCTGTGTTTGCCCATGTCACTGGGGGTTATGTCAACCCTTGAGCCATCTCCACTGAGAAACTCTTCCCAGTCCTGCAGCTCACATGAAACACTATTTACCAGGGGAGAATTGAGCACTCAGTGACCACTAATGGACCTGTGTACTACATGGTAAGTACTACCCTTCACCATCAGATTTAAATCTCATGCAGATATTAACAAGCCAAGCAAAGTTTGAGTAATTACCACAAAATGTTTTACTGGTGACCCCAACTTCAAGGACCCTGCTCAATGTGCTGAGTTTGCAAGTGCTATGATAGAAAAAAACCACTTCTTACTCTGAAAACCAAGGCAATGACAAGACAGTACATTCCATTACAGATAGTTGATGTTATGCTAATTCATATATCTAGAAATAGTCCAGAATGTGGAGACCTCTGCTTGTCCTTCAAACATTCATGCATCACTTTAATTATATTCAAGGTCAAGTGGAAGTCCCACAATTGGAGAGTGAGCTGTGTGGGCTGCATGCAGCAGTATGATTTCTTATGTATGTATCTCACCAGTCTGCCAATCTGATCTCCACATAGCTTTGGTGAGTCCTTGCCTTGGTTTCAATCAGGCACATGCCATTCAAACAGACCAAATCCAAAGTCAAAGTCAGCAAAGTGTGGTCAGCAGCCATTGAGAAAGGTACCTGGAAATCTGACAAGGCTGTGTGGGGACAGGCTACACAACACTACTTCATTCCCATTAGCAATTTGTTGGATGAGAACTTCAAGCTTATTGTTGATGACATGCTGAAGTATGTGAAGAAGGCTGCATTGACATCCACACCACACCTACAGTTTCTGGAGACCAGGATGAGGACAGCAATTACAAGGATTTATTTAAATCCCCAGATACTATCCCACTGTGCCCTACACTAACTAGACTTAGCATTGTTACTCTTCTTTGACTTCCTTTCATGCATCCTTGCTGTATTTAGAATTCTATCACATTTTCAGTCCACTAAGCACAAGTCTGAATGTCACTTTCAGCCCATAAGACTGATAAGGCACACAAGACAAGCCTTCGAGATGACTTACTGTCTTGCCGGTCTTATTTTGCTTGTCATACTTAGCCATGTGTGACAAGTCACATTAGTTCCATAAGTCGTTATAAGTACGGAATAAGATCACCTAAGACATTTGTAAAATTCCTGATGAGTTTGCAGGAACATTGACCTGCTCGCCCTCGTCGTTGTCCATCCAACCGCCCCGGGGAGCGTCGTGCTCGTGAATTTGAACTCCGAGTCCAAGCCCAGTGAGGTCGCCCTGGTCCCCATTGCCGCCGCCGCAGACAGAGGACTTGACATGACCATCACCACCGGGGGAGCGCGTGAGCGCCGTCGTCCCGCAGAAGTGACAAGCACCATGCCCAGACGGCCGCTGTGTAGCCCAGGCCCCCCCTTCCAGCCCGGAGTGTGGGCGCTGCTGCCGCTGGGCCCGTCCGACGGACCCTCGAGGGGCGCCGGGGTGCCAGGCCTGGGGGTGAGAGTGCGGAGAGTTTCGCTCGACGACAACCTCATTCGTGAACGCAAATGTACGGTTGAGCAGCAGCCCGCAAGCGGTCCACGGGCGTCTTCGTCGTGACGAACTTGCGCCTCTGGTCGTGGTACAGCCACCTTGTGCTCCGCCGTTCGACCGTCCTGACGAGTTCGCTGCGCCGCCTGCCCTCTCTGAGCACGTGCATATGTGAGGAGGTCCGATGGGGACGGAAACGGGGATGGGGACTCACAGGTCGTTGGTACCGTACGGCACCTCCATCGTCTCCTTCACGACCGCGCGTTCGCGGCCGTCGACCGTTCTCGTCGTCTCGAGCTCCAGCGTCACCGCGCACACCGTGTTTCGTTCCTGTTCGAAACGATGCCCTACGTGAATTACCAGACGGCCGGGGAGGTGAAAGCACGCGCCGCCGTCCCTCTTCGTGCTATCTGTCGCTTGGGTTACCAGGAAGCCGGGGAGGCAAAAGTAGGCGCACTGCTCTGCCGCTTGGGGAATCCGGTCCGCGAAATCGTCGTACTCGTTGTGGGCTCTGGGTGCTTCTTCTTTCCTCGAGGATCGCGCGTGGTTTTCTTTGGTGTATGGGGGGGAGTGGGTAAGCGGAGGGGAGAAGGGATGAATAGTTGATCGTGGCGGTCGAAAGGAAGAGACGGACACGAGGCGAAGGGGGCGCCCCTGTCCGTTTGCGTCGTCTGTCCCTCGTTCGCGATCCCGGGGGTTTTGCGATCGGTCGTCATGCCTTGCGACACATTCCTAGGAGAGCGATGTATCGGGCGCCGCCGGGTCAAGGCGCGCGACCGCGGCCCAGTGTACCCATGCAATTGCCTAATTGTGACTAGGAGGCTATGGGACAGTTGATGGCGTTGAGATTTGTACAATTGCAAGGTTGGAAAATAAATACAGAACTCAAGAAGCTCACGGGCATTCCTGTGCAACACCCTTTGCCCAACCCAAAACCTTGTCTGCTAACTGACTGCGCTCCCTCTCTGTCCTCCTCTCCTGGCGTTCTCTGAAGTAGGCCTCTAGCTGGTCCTGCAGCACCATGATATATGGCAGCATCATGACCATGTCCAAAGAGTCCACAGCTGCACGGTCTGCACGCCCCTCATGGCATTGTTTGTCCCTCTTCTCCTTCTCTGTGGCCTGCAAATCAAGGTTTGCTTGGAAATCTGCTTCTGTTGCACGTCTGATCCCTTTGGGGTAGAACTTGGACCTCCACTGCTGGAGCAAACTTGGCAGCGGTTCTGAACGGAAGTGATGCATTATGGCACCAGCATAGACGAGGTCAAAAAGAATAGCAGGGGGAAAGTGATCAGAAGTGTCAGACATTTCGACCGGAGATCCTGAAGGGATTCTGGGGTCTCCAAAACATTCTTGTTCGTCTGGAACAAATAAATGTGCAGTACACCTTTTCTCTGTCGGTGGTTTCACAGGGTCAATGTCAGCCGTATCCATGGCGAAGTTGGGTGTCTATCCATCGGACCATCAGACTCCAATCAAATGCCATGAAATCGTTTAGCACACACCATCAAGAAGGCAATGTCATTGCCAAAGTAGCAGTGAGCAATTGCGTTTAAAAGAATGCCATTCCGAATGTTGTTGATTTCGCACACAATGTCATTCCCATTGGGATCTCGACTGCGAAGTTGTGTACAAGTTTGGATGTACTGCAACATATTGGGGTCAGAAAGGGCAAGAGGAAAAGATACATACCTCATCACCCTTGCTATGGGGCAGGAGGTGTACAGCGTCACAACCCCTGTCCCGAAACCTTGTCAAGACACAATGTCTATCCCGCCTTACAACACTGCTGTGGAACCGATCCCTCCGAGGGGTGGCAACGCTGGATGTGGTAGTACTAGTGCGGACCATGTCAGGATCGGCCGGGAACATTCGTCGCTTCTCTGCATCACAAGTGTGATAGTACAGATGAACAGTGTCGGAGGGGAGGTGAGCATCATAGTCCAGTATGTTGGGCGAAAAAGTAGGACTGAATGAAAGGTGACCATGTGCTCCAATGATGACTCCAATGGCAAAGCGGATCCATTTGTAGGGCTTTTGTGAGAACTGAAGCTTGTTAAGGGTGTCGATTGGAAATGTGAGGCAATCGACCCAATCCCATTCAGAAGATAGGATGTCCCCACCAGGGTCCACCTTGACTGGAAACTGCGCAAAGACTCGGATTTCGGCAGCCTTGGTCATGATGACGCAGCACCTGAGGACGCATGTCGCCACCCAGGCATGACTGATACTTACGGCCGCACCCCGTTTTGGCAACCACATGCCATCAGCAAAAGGTTCAAATTCCGCTGATGGGCCTGAAAAGGCATTACGAGCCCATTTCACCTGCTGCTTGTGTCAAAGGCACAGGTCATCCTAGTTTTATGGGCAAATTGTCAGGATGTGTGCAATATGGAGGGGTAGAAGTACCCAGACTACAGACATAAGTAAAAAGGAAGAGCTAGTGTAGTTAAAGAACTAACCTCAATGTTGTACAGTAGTGGCAGAACAACTAAGGAAGAGATGACAAAACCAGACTGACTAAATAGTGATGGAGATTAGAGTGCATGAACTCCAATGTAACTCTGATGTAATGTCTGAAATAGGATACATATATGAGGTCTGAAGGGAGAAAAGGACCTTACTAAGTGAAATGGTTAACTCTGAGATGCTCCAGAGTGGAGTTGAGGGACTTGATGCACATCAGCCTTGGAGTTGTGAAGATGGACCTTGAAGGAAGTTGGAGGTCTGGAGGAGGTATATTTGTTGAGATTCTGTGAATCAAACACTAGGTCCTGTGCTCTGTTAATACAGGCAGACCATAGTGCTAATACACTATTCATGTTACTAAAAGATATACATAGGTCAAGTATTAGGCTTGACTGATGCATCAGTCAAATCTAATTAAAGTGTAATCTTAATTATACTTGAGGATTGACCACATGACAATCTAGATGTAGTCTTTATGACTCAGCTATGATGTCATTGGTCTGGAGCTTTTCTAGCTCCACAATGGCTGTATTGGATTGATCCAGATCCAACTCCACCTATTTCAAATAAGTGAAGCAGCATGACTGATCCTATGATGTCATTCTGACATCATCAACCTTGTTCAAGCTACATCACACACAAGTACATACAGGTTCCTGAATGTATTTAAAGGTGATGAGCACCATGATGTGATTAATAATGAGATTCATTTCCCCTCAAGATCAAGCTTTTAAGAAGTTCTATAAGGGTTGATCTCATCAATCTTACCTAACCCAGACTTGGTCACAAGAACTTTTGTCTCTATCTTGGTGAGCATCCTTGACTCACCTCTCTCTTCTCTGCCCTTCACAACAGAAGTACCCTTGTACCCTCCTGTTAATATTTTGACATAAATGCTCACTGAGTGCCTTTGGCACTCTGCTTGCATTTGGTAATGAGAGGCTTCCATTAGTTTTATTATATTTCTTATCCAATTTAGAGTAATCAAAGTTCAAATGGAAGGTGAATGCTTGCTGAGTTTCTTCAGCACTTTGCATGCATTTGGTAAAGAACTGCTTTAATAACCTAAAGAAAAATCTTTACATTGTCTCTTCAGCACACCAT
>JBBPTO010000448.1:0-30100 GCA_038094155.1 Pulveroboletus cf. aberrans
CTGCAACTCCCCCTCCGATTCCTCGTCGGTCCGCTCGCCGTCCGAATCCGTAGATACCGGCGACGGACTCGCGTCGTCGTCTTCGACCCGACGTCGACTCGGCACCAACTCTTGCGCCTGCGCCTTTCCTTTTCCATGTCCTGGAACGCCCGTCGGTGCTACCTCCTCCTCATCGTCCATCCACCGTTGTTGTCCAGCGAGCCTCGACAACGGACTCGGATGCGCAGGCCCCGTCCGTCCCCCGCTCATACTTCGCGCCTTGGTCACCGGCGGCAAAACAGTCCCCACCATCTCCACGACAGACTCTGTCTCCGTTCCCTGTCCCTGCCCGACGTCCGCCCCACCAACGCTCTCGTTCGCATCCCCCTCGGACGAATCTGAATCGTCCAACGCACCCTCTCCCACATGTCGATGGCTCCTGTCGCTTGGACTCTCGCTATGCGCGCTCGTCAGTCGATTATATATCGACGGTCGCCGTCCGTGCGAATGCACCAACGACGATGTCGAG
The DNA here is from genome assembly GCA_038094155.1 of Pulveroboletus cf. aberrans. NCBI lineage: Eukaryota > Fungi > Basidiomycota > Agaricomycetes > Boletales > Boletaceae > Pulveroboletus > Pulveroboletus cf. aberrans. The sequence goes on from JBBPTO010000448.1 coordinate 509, forward strand.
ACGAGGATCGACGGCCGTCATTGCGCCACCGTCGTCGGCGTCATCATCGTCGGTGGAAGGGCGGGCGCAAGTGGGAGAGTCACCGGGACGTGACGAGGGGAAGAAGACGCTGAGGAGGCGGGTGTCAGGTTGCGCGAGTTGGGCGGCGGCTTGGTCGGTGGAACTGGTTGGGTCTCGGGATGATGTCGTACGCATTTGCGGTCCTCGTTGGACGTGGAACGTGGGGTATGCCCGTGGCTCTGGCTCTGGCTATGGTGGTGGCCGACACGCAGCTGATATGGAGAGTGAATAGGTGATGTAGCGGACTGAACGTGGGCATCGGCGGATACGGCACGGTAAGAAGCGGGTATCGAGACTGGTGCCGTATTGTGCACGTTCGCTCCTTCATTCGAAGGAAGGGCGCTGGGGGCCCAGGTTGAATGGACCAGCGGATACGGGGAGGCGGGGAGTAGCAAGGACACAGTAATCAACTCGGGGACGATGTCCGTCAAGAGCGAACCCAACAACATCCACGCCTGGGAAGCGTGAATATTCCCAGCTTGTATAGCAACCTAGGATGAAATTTGAGCCTTTCGTCACGCTGCGAGCTCGTGACTCACCTCTGCATTCACAGCACAAACTTCTTTCTTCTTTGACGGCTTTTCGGGCACGACATATCCCTTTGCGAGTCTCGCGATTGCATCTGGTCTGGTATTTTCGGATTGAGGGGCGCGAACATACATTCCCATGTTTTGCAGTCCAGGCACCCGACTCCTGTCCCCAGGCGCCTTTATTCTCGACTTGCAGTCAACAAATATCGAGCGTCGATCTGGGTGACTGTCGGCAGGAAGCCATGAGCCTCACGCGAAAAAAGAACAGGCAGCTCACACGTCGTCATAAGGTACCTCCCATCTACTGCGTTTATCAGCGATGAACGCGAGCGCCCCGTCCGTGCCATCGACGGCGTTCCACGACAATGCGACCCGAGGTACTGCATCGATGGGCCGATGAGAGTACCTGAGGTCGATCTGGCCAAACGTTCCAGATGCGTGCTGCACCAAAAGTGCATGTGAGTCACGGAAGACGGCATCTGCGGGACATGTGAGCATGAATGCGATGTAGGGCCGAATTGCGCACCAGTCACGCCGCCGTCGAACACGCTCACGTCGACGGTCCACTTGGCTATCCACTCGCGTCGCACGTCCCAGATCTCGACCGTCTCGCCCACCCCGCCAGATTTGGATTCCGGCTTCTTCGGCTCCGACGCTGGACTGATCCCCGCAAGAAAGCTGGGGGTGGCGTTCTGCATCCGGGGACTCGCCAAGAGTTCCGCGCCGCCTCCACTACTGAATTCTGCGTTCGAGACGAGCGCCACTTCGCAGGGGTATTCAGGCCGCCAGAAAACGCGCCTGACTGGATATGATGGGTGCAGCACGTACGTGGGTTTGTTCATGATGTGCGACGAGCTGTTTGACCCCGGAAGATCCCAGACCTTTATTTCATCAGTCGTGACAACAACGATGAGGGAGCGACGTACCTTGACGGTGTGATCGAGCCCACCACTGACGATCCAACTCCGTTCAGTTTGTGCGGAGGGGCCGTCTGCGACTCTGCTCGCGAACGAGGCGCTGTACCAATCCAGGGAGAGGATGGAACCTGTATGCGCGACGGGGAGGCGATCTAACTGACCCCGTTGGCCCATGTGCAAGTCCCAGCGGTAGATGGATCCATTATCCAGACCAATGATGGCCTGTAGCGGGTGGGAAAAGACGGGAGAGAAGACAAGAGATCTGACAGAGGTTGGGTGGTGAATCTTCATGATCGAGCGAGACATGTCCCGCAGGTCCTGTCCGACGTCAACGTAGCCCGCAGATCAGAGACGAGCACAGATACCCATATACGCATGTCACCGTCCGCCGAGCCGGTGATGCAGTAGTTTGGGACGATGGACGAGCAACAGAGCTTGTGGATGGAGCGAATGTGATTCTTGGTCTTTCGTTCTGTGCGGCAGGTCAGTCGCGAAAGCAGACGATCGCGGACACATACCGTACTTGGTACTGCCGGCCTTTTCCAAGTCCCACATGATGAGATCGCCGTTCCTGGCGCTGGTCAGGATCTTGTTGCTGTAACCTGGGCCGTGCTTCAGTCCATCGTGCGTATCGAATGGAGAGTACGCACTGCCGCTGCACCACGCAACGTCGGTGCTAGTGTTCTCGACCTTGAGCCCGCTGCCGTCCCAGAGGTTTTTGGACAGCTCGATGCGATGTCCGCCAGGCCCGACGGTCGACTTGTGGTCAGGGGCGGTCGTGTCTTCGGGGTTTGCAAGACGAAGGACTCGCAAGGCTGCCGTCGTCAGTGCGAGCATGAACAGAAACGGGCGACGCACATTCCCTCCCCGCCACAACGTACGTCCGGCCATCCTCGCTTTTGGCCAGAGTGCCGCCTCCGCTGGCTGTGACACGGGGCAGAAGCAGGTTCCGACTTGGACCGTGGTAGCCATGAAAGCGCGCGTCCGAGTAAAACTCGCCTGAAAATGACGGCGGCGGGGGTGCGGTGAATGTCGACGAGCGTCGTTGCATCGTCGCCTGCATGTCGGCTATCGTGCGAATCCGTGTAGCTACATCCAATCTAAGACGAGCGACGACACTCTCCTTTGAATATGCCGACAGCAACGTACGAAGCCCAGACGGGCCGCCAAACTAGTTCGTCCACTGATCCGAGGGACTTCAGTGCCGTGTTCTCAGTGGGAATAAGCCTTATTTCGATTACATGGGTGCTGCATCTCGAGGAAGGTGGGCTACTGAACAAACCAAGTCACATTCGTCGGGCACCAATTTCGCGGATCCATGACCACTCATTTCTCACCTCAGGTGTTAGGATCCAGGCCGCGGGTAGCGTTGTGCACGGCCCCAGTGGTGTGGCCATGATTCTATCTGTCCCGTCGCCATCGCAGGCGCTCGCACACGGACCCAACAGCCCCATCTCACCCCTGCCCCATCGCGTGAGCAGCAGCAACCACAACGCGACCCCAGGATTGCGCCACCAAATAGCAATAGCGACAACGCGGGAGTGGCAGGTGCGACCACAACGCAGTGATGACAGCGGTGCGACAACTGGCACCTTGACGGCCACAACGGTGTTGCGACGGCATGGCAATCGGAGCTGCAACTGCAGCGCAACGACGACAGCGATGTGACTTCGGCCACGTATGCGATAGGAAATAATGACGGGATGGCTGGCGCAGCGCAATGGCGTCACAATCCCTTCATCGCCCTCCCACCGTCGACCTCGACCTCGCCCCTCCGCCGTTCTTCGTCCCCTCTCCATCGTGCCGTCGTCCACCTTACTCCCACCTTCACACCCCCGCGCCGTCGACCTCCACCCCCCTCGTGTCGCCCATCTCGTACCATCACGATGACGATAACGACAACACGACGATCCCCGGAGCGCAGTTGTCGCGTCGTCGTCATCGTCGTCGTCGTCATCGTTGTCCGAGTCGGGTCACGCCACCCCGCTCTCGATCAACCCGTGCAGTTCCCTACGCACAGCTCGTGACCTGCAAATATTGGAAAATCTCGCTCATTACCTCCGGCCAGAATTTCGCATGAAAGTCCGGTGTCCTGCCCTCTCCCACGTATTATTTAGTTTCTTCATTCTAGTTGTCTAGTTGTCAATGCGTTCCGTGCCGAGTCTGCGCCGCGACCTCTGGCGGTCCCGGTGGACATCGACTACGTCCTCCTCCAACCCTCCAGCACTTTGCCAGAGTTCAAGATCGAATATAAGGACATGTTCTGAGCCCAAAAGTCGCCTTCCGCCTCGCCGTCTGCTTCGAGCATGTCTCACCGCCAGCGAAGGCACCTTTCAGTCGAGCCTGTCGCGAAGGACAATCAATTGGGGAAGGTGGAGATAAAGCGCAAGTTGTGAGAATAACACCATGGTGCACAGCTTCACGAGACCCAGGCTATGACCTGAATAAAAGTTGGATACCTTGTTGGCATTGAACACTCTGTTCTCATCAATGTGCGCAGATTATGCTAGACAATTGTCAAAACTTAATGACGTTTTGAATGCACTTTCAATTGATGTATTACCCGTAAATGCGATGTCTACCGCCAGGCAGTGTTGAGATCCCAGAACCTCCGATCGTCCCACTGGCACTGGGACTATTAACTCTGCCAAACGGACTGAGTCTGTCAAGAGGACTGACGATCATGGTTCTTCCACGGAAGCCCGCGGTGCTCTCAGCCTACACCTATTTCACATTTTTTGCATCCGACTTCAGACACTCCCGTCGGGAATACTTCATGTCCTGGACATCTGCCCGAATGTCCACAGCTCAAGCGCTCACTGGACCCGTCAGACATGTTTCGAGTGGACACAGCTGTTTCAATTACCACCCGGGGCCTTCCATATATGTATGCATGTACCCATGATGCAGAATAAGCGGGTGGCAGCAATAACTTGCATTGGGCTTCATATACAGGGCAGGTGATGCTGCTTGCTGACAGGCTTTCATCCCCTCCTCGACTCACGGATTCATCACAACATTTACAACATGTACCCCCGTTCTTTTCTCTCCATCGCTACCATTATTGCAGTTGCTGCCGTCGGCCAACTTGAAGGTCGTTCAATTTACTGCCCAACCTTCGGAGACCCCTTTTGTTGTCCGAGTCGCAATCCCCTGGCAGAAAGGCACTCGGAGCCGGATCTAATTCCCGTAGTGAGCATCCTTCATAACTTGGAATCTTCCAGCCAATGACAGGGCATGCAGTCTGTCAGTGGCTGCATGATGGTGACAAAACCAGAAATTAGTTGCACAGGCGGTCGTCCCTATGTCCAATGCTGCACAGTGGATGATATATATGTGAGTGACAACCGTGCAAATGATATAGTGACATTGAAGCCCCTGCCCGAGAAGCTGGACACACGCTGCCTACCCATTAAGGCGAATGTTCTTCCGCCTTCAAGGGAGCCTAACAATTCAGGGTTGCGAAAGAATTGCGACACCTACGGAGAGCCCATGTGTTGTCCCAAAGTTCCTGGAGCGTGGGCGCTGCACCCCTCAACCTATATAGTGAGATTCCCCTGTCCTTCATAAATTGGAATATTCCGGCCAACGACAGTGCATGAAGGATCGCGTGGGCTGTTCGCTGAGTACTATTTCAAGGGCGAACAGGCCGTGGTGCAGGGTGAAAGGTCCCCGTCCCTCCATGCTATGCTGCATGAGAGTGAGTCATAACTGTGCCAGTAAAATGGAGCAACATTGATGCCCCCTCATGAGCAGGACCCCGTGCACGAGACAATCTGTGCACCCTTTCACCATTTACCCTGAGACTGTGGCAACGTGTAACCTTTGAGGAGAGGACATCATTCTTCTATTTAATATTAGAGCCTGTTGCTGCTAAATGCCCTGTTCGATGACAAACTGGGAGCTCTGTGCAATGTCAATTCAAGAGCTACAATAGCCACCAACTGGCATAAACCTTGTCAAGCAAGGTGATATGTACTTTCTGGTGCAATGCAACTGTATTGGTAGATCTCTCGCACAACCTGTAGTCTCATGAGTCACATCAACTGGCTGTCGTGCTGTCAAACTGTTGAGATTTTGTAAATTGAACACTAGGTCCTGTGCTCTGTTAATATAGACAGACTGTAGTGGTTATTGTCAAAATGTACCTCCTCTGACCTCTGGCCTCCTCCAAGGCTCATTGCCACAACTCCAAGGTCGACGCACACCAATGCTGCCATCTCCACTCTGGAGCATCTCAGAGTTGGTCTTTTCACTTAGTAAGGTCCTCTTCTCCTTTCGGACCTTATATTTCCTATTTTAGACACCATGTTGGAGTTACATTGGAGTTCATACACTCAATCTCTGTCACTATTTTAGTCCATTTTTCTCATCTTATTTCCTCAGTTGTCCTGTCATCAGTGTGCAACAACTGAGGTGAGTTTTCTAGCTACATTCCACCACATTTATCACTTATGTCTGTAGTCTGGGCCTCTCTGCCCCTCCATAGCACACTTATTCTGACAGTTATGCACCATTCATGTTACTAAAGACACAGGTTGAATATTAAGGCTTGACTAATGCACCAGTCAAACTTAATTAAATTGTAACCTTAATTACACTTCAGGATCAACCTCATGACAATCTAGATGCAGTCTTTATGACTCAGATATGATGTCATTGGTCTGGAGCTTTCCTAGCTCCACAATGGCTGTGTTTGATTGACTCAGACTCAACTCACCTATTTCAAATAAGTGGAGTAGCATGACTGATTCTATGATGTCATTCTGACATCATTGACCTTGTTCTAGCTACATCACATGCAAGTACATACAAGTTCCTGGATGTATTTAAAGGTCATAAGCCCTGTAATGTAATTAATAATGAGATTCATTTCCCCTTGAGATCAAGCTTCTAAGAAGCTCTACACAGGTTAATCCCATCAATCTTGCCTAACCCAAACTTGGTCACAAGAACTTTGATCTCTATCTTGGTGAGCATCCTTAACTTACCTCTCTCTTCTCTGCCCTGTGCAACAGGGGTATCCTTGTACCCTCCTGTAAGGTTATGAGCCCTGCCTACTCATAGTGGGCAAGTAGACTATACCTATTGAAATATTTCATCATGCCTCCTGCTTCTGCCTTGCAGAGAGACAGAGTTCTTGTTTATGAATTCTTTAATGCTTTTTTGGCATCACTTTGAGACAAGCCTATAGGATCACTTATAGGCATTATGAATTTTGATGAAGAGATATCACTTGCCTTTTAATAGATTCCACTGATGATGATCACTGGTCACTATTCTACACCACTATGTTTGATAGAAAGGTTACAATCTTCAGTTGTGTCATGATTTGTACTCCTCCAGGGCAAAAGGAGACTGAGTGGACTGAAGGTCTGATAGAGATGAGGCAGAGCAACATGCAGAGGTGATGAAGGCATAATGAAGCAGAGATAAGGGGTTGTGGGGGTGGGGACTTGGTGCAGGACTTATGTGTCACACCCTTGCTTACTGTTGGGTCCTCATTTCAGAGATGAGAGAGACATGGTGAAGAGAATAAGAAGAAGAAGAGAACTTCATTGGGATCGGAGAGAGTTAAAGGAGTGGGAATCAATGTAACAACATCAATATTTAAACTGAGGAATACATAAGGGGATGACAGGAGTTATATACTATAAGGTCAGATCAGAGTCCAGAATGAAGAATGAAGGAGACCATATGTAAAGGTACAATAATGGTCAGAGATCATAGGGGGCTGAGGGATAATGTACATAGAATGAAGGAATGGAATGTAACACAGGAATAACATATAATGGATCATAGAGCTGAGGAATGGAGTAAACATAAAAGGGAACAAGATTCAGGCCAATTATAATGGGTCTGACAGGGGAAGAGGTTCCAGTATTGAAGGTTCAATGAGTGATAGGATGGAGTCCTTCAGAGGAGATCAGAGATGAGGGTGTTGGAGTCGGAGGTGACATAGGAGATATCAGACAGGGTTCAGAGATATAAGAATTGGGGTTAGGATGGGATATGACAGTGCCCCCCAATTAGGGCCAAGCCCTTGAAGCCCAAAGGTCAAAGCATAGAGTCCACTATTGTTGGGTGGACAATGGACTTTATTGATCTGGTGGGAACTTGGGAGAACCCTGCAAAGTTTGAACATTGTGACACTGTGTATAAGGTGCATTCAAAGAACAAACTTGCCTTTGATTTACAACCATCATGTCCAGCAGCTGCAACAGCAGTCTATCTGATGATGAAGTCAAGAAGCTGCAGAAGCAGCTCAATGTGGCACAATGAAGATGTAAGCAAGAGTGGATGGCATGTTGGAGTGTCATATCCCATTTCTTGTCCCTTCTGAAGGACTCTGTCCTACCTCCCGTTGGATCTCCAGTACTGGAACCCTTTCCCCCATCAGACCAATTATGATTGGTCCAGATCTTTTTCCCTTTTATGCTTGCTCCATTTCCTAGTTCTATGATTATTCCTATGTTATTCCTTACATTTCATTCTCTAGTACTATGTAAATCACCCCTCAGCACCCTATGATATCTGATCATTACTGTACCTTTACATATGGTTTCCTTCATTCTCTGTTCTGGACTCCAATCTGACCTTGTAGTATATACATAAGTACTATAATCTCATGTATTCTTCAGTTTGAATATTGATGTCATTACATCAATTCTCACTCCTCTAACTTCATCTGATTCTGATGAAGTTTTCCTCTCTTCTTCACCCTCTTCACTATGTTCTTCCCATCTCTGAAATGAGGACCCAACAGTAAGCAAGGGTGCGACACATAAGTCCTGCACCAAGTTCTCACCCCCATAATCCCTGATCTCCATTCTGCTATGCCTTCATCACCTTCACATGTCACTCCATCTCATCTCCATTGGACCTTTGGCCCATCCGGCATCCCTTCAGTCTGGAGTTGACTAATAACTCTCAGACCTCTGTTGAACGAAGCTTCAGAGAAGTATGAATCATGACATGGAGGCATGAAGCAGAGGAATGCAAGAGGAGGGAGTGTGAGAAGCATGAACAGAAGGAGTGGGCAGAGGCAGAGAAAAAGGAATGGAGAGAGCACAAGCAGCATGAGAAGTAACTGGCAGTGGAGTGCCAGAAGATGGAGCTGGTGCTTGCTGAGGTGAAGAGAGAATGTGATGGAGTAAGAGAGCAGAGGGCAAGAGAGGTGGAGATGGGGAAGGACCAGGCAACTGGTGAACAGATGGATGGTACATTTGGAGTGTTTGATAGAGCTGACAGAAAGTCAGGAGGATCTGATCAAGTTCAGATTGGACATGGAGAACCAGACACACTTGAAGAGAAAGTGGAGGGAGTGAAAGGCAGATGGTTGCAACTGGTGCTGGAGGTGGTGGAACTTGTGCATGCTGCCATTGGGCATGAAGGGGATGGCATGCATGGGGTGTGCCAGAGTGCACATCACCTTCATGAGGTTAAAGAGAGGGATGGAGGTGCTGAAGTCACTAAGTGGTGGAGAGAAGAAGAAGTAGGTGAGGCCCATGGTAGAGATTGTGGTGGGGCCATTGAGAACCAGTGAAGGGATGGACATGGTTGATGGAGTACTCCTAGGAGTGCTTTGGGAAATTGCAGGTCACCTTGGGGTGATTGCAAAGGTGGCAACTGGGACTTGAAAGAAGCTTCATGGTGTAGGGAATGGTAGTTTCCTGTCCTTGTATCCATCATACTGGTGCCATCACTGGTTCAATCCTTCCTCTACATGTATTTAGAGTATTGGGTATGCCCAGACTATAAAAGTTGTGTTTCACACACAACATCAAGGAATCTACCATCTATCATCTGTCTATCTTGAGTTTAGTTCTTCATTGTCATTGATTCAGCCATGTCTGTAATTATCTTCATTCTTCTCTCCTGATCTGTGAAGAATCAAGTCCTGTGCTTGTCAGCTGTGTCTGAAGCATTAGGAGCTCTTCCAGATCATCATTCCTTTCACCTCCTATAAGTTCTGTGGTTCTCTTCCATGGAGCTCTATTCTGCAAATTTCCCCTGGGATGAACCAATTGTTCCTTCACTTTCTTTCTTTGTATTGCTGACCTGCTGGTTTTCTACCTGAAAACATATAGCAGTCTAGGTCATTCAACCTCTCTTCATCTGAAGCATTCTAGATGAGCCCCCACAGAACTCTCAGGCACATCCTGTCAAAGTATAACTCCAGTACAACTCCAGTACAACTCTGAGGGTACTCTGCCCTCTTTTCATACATCCTCCCCTTCTTTTGCTCTGGAGTTGCATTTGTCCATTTTGGGAAAATGTCTCATTGCATTGTACCACTTTTCTACATATTGTACAACTTCTGAAAGTCATATGACTTGTTTCTTTTCTTTTGAACCATTTCTTTCTTATCTTGAGCTATCCCAAATATGCTTCACTTACTCTTCCTTAACTCTGGACCAGAGTTCTCTGGAGTTAGACATGCACATATCATTTCACTATTTAACCTCTTCACTCTTTTTAACTCACCTTAGTTGTGATTGCTCTCTTGGGCATCTGGCTGAGTATTGGGTATCCTTGCCCACACTATATCCTACACTATAGTATTTTAACACATCCAAGGTCCTCTGCTCCAGAAAATGTTCATCCCTCTCCTTTGAAACTGATGTCCAACAGCTCTGAAGCATTCACATCTCAATCTGATCCATGTTTGTCATGCATCATTTCACATCCAACATATTTTAACAGCTCCAATCTGAGCTTATCTCACTTTGTTCCTCATATTTGACATTTCTATTCCAATCCTGTCGCTTTCAGATCTCATCTCACTTCATATCTGACATTTGTATTTTGTCTGTGTGCCTAGTGGAGGGTCGACTGATGACTAGTGAGTGCTGCTTTTCTCATTATCAATTTCCTATCTCAATTCACATCACATCATCTTCACTTGTAGTTGTTCCCCTTCTCTGTACACTCAATCCAATCTGCTTTCAATCCAGTCTGGTCTGTTTCAATCTGAGACCAAATTCACTACATTCAATCCATTTCACCACCAAATGCCTATGTGGGGCACACTGCAGGCATATTCATTTGATGGATGCTTCATCACTTTATTATGCCACCTTGATGACATTGACAATATCTGCACAGTGAAGGGTCTCACTGACCAACAAAAGAATGAATGCACATTCTATTATGCATTCCTTGATGAAGCAGAACTCTGGAAGACACTTCCAGAGACAACCTCTGCTACCCTGGATTGGCTTGCATTTGTAGCAGCCATTATTTCATTGTATCTGGGATGTGAATCTGCTAGTCATTATTTTAAAGATGATCTGTTAACATTCATAGGTTCATCTCAGTCACAACCGCTCCAAGGTCTCGATGATCTTGAAGCATATCATTGTCAATTTCTCAAGATTTCATCTTGTCTCATCATGCTCAACTGTCTCTCGATACAGGAGTGAGACTATCTCTTTGAGAGTGGTCTTTCATCCAACATTCATGCATCTGTCCACAACTGGTTGCTAGTGGTCCAGTCTGACATTCATCTGGATGATCTATATCTGATGGCAGACACCTTAGTGGCTGCTAATTTCCTTCTTTCACATTGACCTTCTTATTCTGAACCTGTGCCTGCTCACTCATCACTTCTTTTCATTGAACCATTGCAGGTATCCCCCACACCAGATCATGTAGATCTGGTTAATGCTTCATTCATTCCTCTTTCACCTTCTGTCCCATTCATTGTGCCAGATCTCAATGATCCATCCTGTCCTCCTATTGAGCTGCTCTCATTGTTCATCACTATTATTGCTTTGGATCCCATTGGTCTGGAGTGCATCTTGTTTGTACTGCCTTCATTGTCTCTCTCATCCGGTGCACCAGATCCTGTTGATCTAATTTTCATCTCATCCTTTCTGCCCTCATCACCATCCCCTCTGCATTTCACTACTGCTGCTACCACTTCCAGGCAGACATAGGACCTTAAAAACTTTGGACTGAACCATGGACAAGATGGCGACAGCACTTGATGATAGCAAGATGTCTACTAGAGAGTCTTCCTACTAGTGAGGTTGACTATGAGAGATACTACTGAGTTAGTGGTGCACAAGAAGTCTACTATCAAGGACAGACGACAAGGACTTTCCACTTAAGGGTGGTTTACAGCAGTTTCAAGAGGAGAAGGTATTTAGGCTACCCTTAGGTCTGTATCATGGATTGGGAGTACTGATGTATTTCAGAGATGGTACAAGGAAGAGAAAGGTAAGACTAGACTAAGGGTTACATGAGCAATAACACGGGTTTATATATACATAAGAGAGTTTAGGGCAGGCATGGAATGTAATGGAATGTGATGGAAAGAATCACTGACTAAGCAAGTGGTAGTTGTGGGAAGTGGAGAGATGGGGTATGTGTTAGCAATGAAAAGAGACAAACATCCAATGAGAGACTTGCATCCATGCGTAGTGATGAAGATAAAGGAAAAAGGTGTAGCGTCTGTGGTAAATCATAACAGATGCTATCTTGGATGTTGACACATCTGTTTTCACAGAGATTCCTGGATTTGAAGTTTCAATACCTCTGTCATGCACTGAGCCTGCCATCGTTCCCCTGCTTGTATCATCTGTCGATCTGGTGCCTGTTGTACCTGTTAAACCAGCACATCCAGACACTATTTCATTGCCAGTTTCATTTGAGCCACCTCTACTATCTGCTGCCCTTCCCATTCATATCTCTATTCTTCCATTATCCCATGTCAACATACTCTTGTTCTTGGCCCTGGATGTCATCAATGATGTTTCAGATTCCCCTCTTCCATATTCAGTTCTTCTGTCATCTCATTTTCAGTAACCTCTGTGGCTTGATGCCCAGGAGGTCATCATTAAAAGTCCTCTATGGAAGGAAAGAGACTGTAAAGCCCTTCCATTTTCTTTTTCTAATTGTATTCCACCACCACCCAATGTTTCAATCCACCCTCCAGATCTGGATCCAGATCCTCTCTATCAGATAGAGATCCATCCTGTTCTTCTCACAGATTCTGTTCATAAAATTGGTCATTCAGTAGGCATAGACACAGAAAGTATCCCTGATGAAGAAATTTCACTTATCCATTCATTTGACCTCATACCATCATCCATTATCCATTGACAATCCACTGCAATTCATCAAGATTCCCTTACACTGTATCAATCATCCACTGCTTTTATCCTTTGAACTTGTATATTAGTCGTTTCTACCCTGGTTTTCAATCCAGTAAATTTTCATATCAAATAAAAATGCCTCTCATCTCCTCTTATGATACTAAAAACAAAAGACCAACAAAACAAGAAAAACAAATAAATATGATAGATTTCTCATCTATCTCATCTCTTCTTACATTTCCTTCATTTGAGGTGCACACTCATCAAGCACAAGATCTTTATTTTCATTTGTTCTCCCATTATCCTGTTTCATTCTGTTCTCATGCACTCAGGCTCATATTCTATCATTGAAGGTATAGAAGCGATAGTAAATTGAAGAAGGGAAGTTGAGCAGGCCCTTGCGCCTCAGTTTCAGTTCTTTCAATTCTGTCAACATGTTCCTTTCTCTGGTTCTATTCTCGAAGATGTAGAAGTGGAAGTTGATCAAAGAAGAAAAGTCAAGCAGACTCTTGCATTCAGTTTCATTTTGTTTCATCTGTTTCTATGATTCTACTTGGACCATACATCCTTACTTACATTTCATTCATTTCATGTCATCCAGTACTGATACTCTTGTCATCCAGTGGGTCAGATATGACTGGACAGGACTGGATAGAACAACTCGGATCACTTGAATCATCCAATCCAGACCAGGATCACTCAGATCTGGTCTCTACATCATCCAGCATCATCCCTTTCACAGACAGTTCATCCTTGTGCCTCTATTCATCATCATCATCACTTGCACCATATCTCAGTTCTGTTTCACTTCACCACTGGACAGTCTACCTCATGGTCATTGCATCCTTCATCACCCATCATTCATCATTAGTCTCTCTTGATGCATCATCAGTCCATCACTCCCTCTGTCTCCTGACCAGAGACTTGATCATCATTTCCTTCATTTCACACTCATCTTACCACTGCTGCTTCTGACTGGGGACAGTCAGTATTCAAAGTTCTCCACAGATATAGGAAATGGTAGTTTCCTGTCCTTGTATTTGTCATATCCAGTGCCATCGCTGGTCCAATCCATCCTTATCTGTTTTACCTGTTGGTAAGTCAAACCTTCATTTTACTACACTGGATACTTTCATTTGTACATCCAGTTGATCCAGTTCCGTTGATTCAGTTTTCAATCCAGTCATGCTCTTTACATGTATTTAGAGTCTCAGGTGTGCCCAGACTATAAAAGTTGTATTTCACAAAGAGCACAATATCATCTACCATCTATCATCTTTGATCATCCATCTATCTCGAGTTTACTTCATTGTCATTGATCCAGCCATGCCTGTGATCATCATCATCCTTCTTTCCTGATCTGTGAAGAATCAAGTCCTGTGCATGTCAGCTGTGTCTGAAACATTAGGAGCTCTTCCAAATCATCCTTCTTTTGTCTATCAGGGTGTCCTGTAAGCCCTGCAGTTGCCTTCTCTTGTTTCTCTCCCTGCAATTCCCCTGGGATGAACCAATCATTCCTTCACTTTCTTTCTTTGTGTTACTGACCTGCAAGTTTCCTATCCAGAGACCTATAGCAGTCTAGGTTGGTCAACCTCTTTTCAACAGAAGGAATTTAGGGGCACTTGGAGAGACTCTGGAGTGCATGGGCAAGTGAAAAAAGGTGTCGGAGGTGGACAGAGTCCAACAGAGGAAAAATGAGGGTGGGGGTTGGCTGAAGATGGAGGACATAGAGATTGTGGAGGGTTTGAAGAAAGGAGTGTTTGTGTCATATCCCAGAATCCAACTGAGTCAACTTTGACCTCTGGAACTCAACTTTGCTTGTCCCACTGGTGATTCCTCATCAAATATGCAACTCCATAACTCCAGACCTCTCATAGATTCTCTTATGTATGTCTCTTGTTCTGTATTTAGTTAGTCTTGCCCCTCTGTTTCCTCCAATGCTGTGTGACTTTTTCATGTGATAAAGGACTATGTTGATGGATAGGGATGTATTGATGATATTAGGAATGGTTTTGGTATCCTAAATAGCATTATTGGCCTTGCAAAAGCTAATAAAATACATAGTGTGTTGAATACTAATAGAAAAAAGCTTGATTAGATGACCTCCACAAGACTTTAAAAGCTCAAAAAGCTCATTTTTCAAAGTCTGGATATAGTAGAGCAGTCTACAACAGTAGAAGCAACAGTAGAAGCAAGCAGAGTGACCAGCATCAAGCATAGAGAGAATAATATTTTTCTGAGTGGTAAAGGTAGAATATATAACAATAGTGATTACAAATAAAGAGGAGTGTGAATATATCTAAACTCAGAAACAATCATTATATGTATATATTTGTTTGTATGACTAAAGAAAGTCAGATATCATGTCATTTAATGGAGATTATATGTACCAGCACAAAAGTGAAAAAACTGTTGCAATGGTAATGCTGTTTTGTAATGGCCATATCTCTGGCACCACCAGGCCAAATCACGTAATTCATGGACCGTTACGTAGCCAGGGGCTTTTACTATATTCGGTCTCACAAATGATAAGTGGGATTCCCACAATTATAGCCAGTACTCTAAATGTAGCAAACATTGCAATGGTTTTTGGAGTCACTGTATCTGTATGTAGACAGCTTAGGCTGAATATTGACTTAGACAGTCCTCTGTTCATCTCTGGGTTCCTTCAATGTGTCTCTGACCAATGAAGGCTGTGACAGTGCAAAAATGCAACACATAAGTTCTGCATCAAGCCTTTACCCCTCCAGACACAACCCTTTGAATGTCCAACCAACTCCAGTGTTCATTCCCCCTCAACCTCTGACCTCCAACCACAGTTTGAGCAGAGGATGTTCCAGTCTTAACAGTTTGGATGAAGCATACTGTTCAAGTTCCTAACATGTTGTTGAGTGAATGGTTCCTCCACTCACAGATGATGTGGAGGGGGCAGAGTTTGAGCTCAATTGGTTGAGGGGGATACTCAAGGTCAGAATGCAGGGTCTGAAGAGAATGGGAGCATGGGCCACTTATTCTGTTGATGAGTGCTGAATGTGCTGAAACTTTGTCTTAGATGTACAATCAATGCATCTTGAGCAATCATGATCCAGAGAAGATGTCAGAGTGAAGTGAAGAGCAGAGATGAGCGAAATTCAGTGGATGGCAGTGGCAAAAATATTCTAGCATGGTTGGAGGTAGTGGAGAGAAGGGAGGTACCTATGTATCTTCAAATGGGGACAAAGTGTGAGGCTTCACAACTTGAGGTCCATCATAAGGAGCGGAGTCATGCTTGATAATTGAAGTGAGGCATTGTGAAATGAAGGATGGAGGTTGAGGAAGGTCAGAAGAATAAGGGTAGTGATTTAGAAGGTAGGGGAGATCAGCAGTTTGAAGGTTGGGGAGATAAGAGTGTGGAAGTCATGCAAGGTGAGGGAAATTTGAAATCGAGAGGCTTAAGGTGCAGAAGTCAGGGGAAGTCGGAGGTCAAGAGGATGAGGTTGTGGAAGTTACAGGAGAGGGTATTGGAGGATAAGGAGGTAGGTTAGAAGTAAATCGAAGGTAGAAGTTTGAGAGAAAGTTGGTGTAGGAGTCTGAAGCTCCTTACAGTGACATTCCCACTTCCTCTGAGTATTCATACATCCTCCAAGTTCCTCCAAAGTCATTCACCACTCCTCTGAGACTCAACAGTCACAGGCCATCTTCTCAAGTTGGAACTTTGACCTCCAGAAGATCAGATCTTAGTTCCCATGCTCTGGGCAATTCATCTCTGAGTCGAAATTGTGTTTCCTTATCAGGACATTCCTTTATTTAGTGTCTACATTTGTTCCTTCATGTTTCCTTTTTATTCACAGTCTCAGGAATACCCAGACTTAAAAGTTTGTACATAGAACTTAGTTTCAGAAGCCAATTACCACCATCTACCATCAGTTCTAAGTCTCCAAGTTCAATTTCCCTCAATTTCCCTCAACTCCAGACAAGTCCTGTCAACTCCATAGTTGATTCCTTAGCCCTACTGAACGGGGAGGGGTCAGACTCTTGTTTTCCAGCTCTCTCAGGACATCAGTGAGCCATTCATATTTTCCCTCACCCTTTTTATTTCTCTCTTTGCAATCCCCTGGGTTGAGAACTACACTCACACCCTTTTCATTAGCTTAGGAGTTCCACTTCAGAGTTCCTAGGAGTTTTACATTGGAGTCTGAGGAACAGTTCTGCAGTGAATGAAAGGATAGGCTCAACTTTCAACACACAGCAACTGGAACCAATGATAAGGAAAAGTGGAGAAAGGACAGGAGAAGAGGAGTTGACAAGGGATATGATGAGGGTATGGATCGGGGGTGCGATGTGAAAGGGAGTGAAGATGAAGGAAATTCAGATCATTGGAGTAGTGGATCTGAAACTGTAGGGATGAAGTGAGCATTTCAGAGTCATAAGAAGCTGTCATGATCAGAAGTGCAGTCCCTTATCTCCCTCTTTTAGATTGACATTCCAACATTGAAAGAGAAGCAGAAGTAGGGTAATTGTGCTGATGTTTGATGCCAAAGGCAGCATGGAGGCATGCAGAGGTGATTGGAGCACTAGGGATAATCAGGGTGGAAATGAGAGAAATTGGAGTGGAGGACTTGGGGGAGGTCAGATGACCAAATCCAAGGAGTAGCCCTGCAAATGAATGAAAGGAATGGATCAACTTTCAATGCACAGCAACTAAATCCAAAGATCAAAGGTGAAATGAGTGAGGGAATGGAGATGAATTGGAGGTGGGAAATGAAGAGGAGGTGGAGGCTCAGAGGCTCAGGGGGAAGGTGGATCTAAGGTGTTCACCCTGCAAATGAACAGAAGGAATCATCAACTCAACTTCGGATGCACAGCAACTACAGTCCAAAGAAAAGGAGGAGGTAGAGAGTCAGAGAGCAGGAGGTCAGGGAAGAGCCAACCAAGGGAAGTCGAGCACCTATGATATCGAGAAGGCCAGTTTGAGTGCCTCTATGGCATTCCTGATAATCAGGTTAGGATAATGGAACATCAGAGGTTGAAAATCAGACAACAGAAAAGGTGTTGGAAGGGGAACAGAGATGAGGAGAGGAGTGTAACAAGCGCTAAGCCCAAGCATGGAGGTCTGAGGGAACTTGAGGCAATTCTAAGGTATGTTGGAGGTCATCATTCAGGAGTTGGCTGGCTAGGCCAATGTGAGCCTGAGGAAGAGTGTTGGGTTTCAGAGGGAGAGATAAGAATGAGGTTGATCCTGGAGACACAGAAGTCAGCATGTTGGGGCTGGCATTCTATCCACAGAAGTCTGGCATAGGTGCTTCTCAATACCAGTATTCAAAGGACTACAATGGGTGAGCAAGTGGGGGTTGGTACAAGTGTATTTCAGGAACCCAATGAGGGGTATGCAGATTGCATTGGAGGTGATTTTGCCTGAGTGAGGAAAGCAGAAAGGGATTTGATAATGTAACAGAGAACAAGAGGGTGATGCCAAAGGGTTGCAGAGAATGTAGGAGGTGATGCAGGGGCATCAGAGATGATGGTTGTTGGAGGACACATCAAAGATGTTGTTAAGAAGTTGGAGAGAACTTGTCAGGATTGAATAGAGTTAGAGGAGTGGAAATTGACATAACAACTTTGAACTGAGGAATACATGAGGGAATTGCAGGAGTTATATAATATGAGATTAGATCAGAGTCTGAAATGGACAATGGAGGAGACCATATGTAAAGGTACAATAATGGTTGGTGGTCATAGGGTGTCAAGGGGTGATGAACATAGGATGAAGGAATGGAATGTAACACAGGATTAACATAGGATGGATCATAGGGCTAAGAAATGGAGTGAATATAGAAGGGAAGAAGATCCAGGCTGATTATAATGGATTCAATGGAGGAAGAGGTTCTGGTATTGGAGGTCTGATAAATGATAGGATGAAGTCCTTCAGAGGAGACCAGAGATGAGAGTGTCAGAGTTGAAGGTGACATAGGGGGTATTGGAGGGGGTCCAGAGATATAAGGATTGGGGTTAGGACGGAATATGACAAGTTGTAGCTTTCATAGAATGGGACTAGAATCCATTGGTGAGGGGGCTAAATTTTCACCTAGTCAAGGATCTTCACCACCTGGTTCTGGAAATTCTGAGACTTTAATTATTCAACAAGAAATTTCAGAAATACATTCTGAAAATCTGCACACATCCAATGGTTCAAATCCTCCAAGATCTCAAAATTTGAGTTCCAATCCACTGAATCATCTGCATTTTTCTCCTATAACCTCCATTCCTATTCTTGTTCAGGCCATGCAAAATGTCTTAGCAGAGCAAGCAAATAGTTTACATCAACAAGCAGAGTTGTTGGGACTGTTGTTTCAAGATCTTCCAAGACTTGAGTTACCTCAGTCATCTATCTCTCCTACACCTGCTCCAATACTTGCTCCTGAACAAAACCTATTTGGTGGACCTGATTACATAAGAAGATTTCAGAAGAGCTAAAGATAAGGCTTATCAACTGGGACCTGGCTGCCTGAAGAGGTACTTTGATCAACACTTGCAGATTAATTCCCATTTTGGAAAGAGCTACACACTTCTCAGACTTTGTATTTCCTGGAGTTTCACTTTTTGCTCCTTGTGCATGGTTTACTATCCTTTCAGAAAGAGAACAAGTACATTTCTGTGACTTTAATAAAAAGATCCTGGTTGCAAGGAGGTCTACAGAAGATCCCCTTGATTTACACATTACTGAACCATTTTATCAAATGGTTGAGACCAGTGACATCACAGAGGTACATCCAGGCATATCAAAAAAGGCGCCTTGCACCTGGTGCAACCACTACTTTCTGAGAGGCAAAGCTCATATCTGCACTGGAAATGATAATCAAATTGTCCAAAGAAGGGGCTCTCAGGATCCTTAATCAGTCCACTCAGGATCCCCCTTTATCATTGTCTCAGAACACATTTATTCACACCTTGATCAACAATACCTCATACCTGGTTGCCATGCTGAACTTCCTCTCCTACATTCATCATCTTCCCATCCTCTCTTGACCTCACCATCTTTGCCCAGACATCCCCAACTTTCATTTGGAACAAATGCTGGTCCTTCCCTGTCTTCACCTCATGAACAATGGAGTCTCTTTGAATCTCAATCTGCTGTAGAAAAGCATAGTGACATCTGGTCATTCCTAGTCATTCTGTAATCCCTATCCTGCGCTCTAGTCAATCCAAGACCGCTCTACACTGCTGTCTATCCTGATCTGAGTCAATCTGATAGTTGTCTGAAGGTCAGTTTTGATCTGCCTACACTTTTGTCTACCATTTCTTTCAATCTAATGTTCTGGACCCAGACTCATGCATAAAGGATACCCATCTGGTCTGCTGGATACCAGATTTCCATGCACCAGATCACTTTCCCACACACCACATTCATTCTTTTAGAGTCGAATAGCCTTCTTTTGTGTTTCTCTTACTATACAGTGGCTCAAAAAAGTGTCCCAATGTTGGTGCATTTTGAAGAGATTGGTTAATTGCCAGTGAAGAAAACCAAATAAGGCCAAACACTTGCAGGGGCGAAGGTAGTACTTGCCCTGGGCTTCCTAACCCCACTTGGATTATGTGATTAGGTTGTCATACTACTGAGTTACAGCCATTTTAAAATGACATGTCATTGGGACACTTATTTGAGCATCATGCTGTGATTCATCATCTGGTAAATAACATAAGAATATGACAGCTTCTGATGGATGCTATGCCTTGACCCTGAATGATTATGTAAATTACATAATTCTAAGGGGTATAAATAATACTCATCCCACTCAGTTAATCAATATCATCATGAACTCCATTTCTACCTCTATGAAAGCTAATATTCTCTTCCTTGCTGAATCTGGTCTCTCTATTCATCAGATCTCCTCTCAAACTGGGTTGTGAAAGTCTACTGTGGCCAGAGTCATCAAATAATATGTTCTAGAGAAGAAAAACATCAAGCTAGGGTGTTCTTTCAAGGTTTCCTCTGCTGATAAGAGATGGATCATTTCTAGTATTACCACTGGGAAAGTGGAAAATGTTGTTCAAGCAACCCATCTCATCAATTCTGCCCTCTCCTCTCCTATCTCATCCCAAACTGTTTACAATGTCCTCAAGTCTGCTTCCTTGAAGGCTGTGGTCAAGAAGAAAAATCCTTTTCTATCAAACAAAGGCTAGCCTTTGCTTTTAAGTATCAAAACTGGACTGTAGAGGACTAGACTAGGGTTATTTGATCAGATAAAACTAAGCTTAACAGGATTGGGTCAGATTGAAGAAAGTATGTATGAAAAATAGCAGGTAAGCCTTTACAGGACAGGAAGATGTAGAGAATGATATGGTTTGGAGGTGATTTCTTGATGGTTTTGGAATGTATGGGCTGGAATGGTAATGGCATCTTGACAGGGGTACCAGGCAAGATGAATGCTGAGCAGTATGTCTCCATTTTGAAGGATGATCTGCTTCATAGCATGGAAAACTCTGGTATTTCTAAGGAAGACATTATCTTTCAACAGGATAATGACCACAAGCACTCCTTCAAAAGAGCTCAGAAATGGCTTGAATCTCATGTAATCAAGCTTCTGGATTGGCCCCCACAATCTCCAGACATTAGCCCCATTGAACATGTCTGGTAAATTCTGAAACAAAAGCTCAACAACTATTCAAGACAAGCTAGAGGAGTATGAAAACCTTGGGGGAGGATTGCAGTGGAGTGAGGCACAATTGAGGCTGAGAAGGTCAAATATTGATAGAAAGTATGCACAGAAGGCCAGAGGCAGTGAATAAGGCCAAAGGAAGACACAATAAGTACCAAAAGTATAAGATTGGAATGATGCTCAAATAAGTGTCCCGATGACATGTCATTTTAAAATGGCTGTAACGCAGTGGCATGACAACTGAAATACATGATCCAAGTGGGGTTAGGAAGCCCAGAGCAAGTACGACCTTCGCTCCTGCAATTATTTGGTCTTGTTTGGTTTTCTTCACTGGCAATTAATCAATCTCTTCAAAATGCACTAACATTGGGACACTTTTTTGAGTCACTGTAAGTAGTGTCACAGAAGGAACAAGGATATGGCTTATGCATAGTCAGACCCTCATTTTTTCTTGCTTGGCTGGCATTGTCTCTGGCTGTGGGTATTCTGTTGATGACTTTGCAGTCTGAGATTAAGCAGTCAGAAAGTGAGGGCTAGCAGAATGACAAGAAAAAGGTGCATCAGCATGGTGCTTCTTGATTTGTCTTTTCTGTCCATTATCTTTCTCTTTTTCTTTTCATGCCCTTATCTGGTTCTCAATTCATGCATTCTGTGCATTTTCCTGCATAGAATCTGCTTTTCCCATATTCAGTTCCACTGGGTGACATTTCTTCACCAACAATTTCATTTTCTTCCTCTTCAAATTACATCCAGCCAATTTCATGATTATCTGTACAGCCTTTTCATCACTGCCCTGTATCTGTGACAACAAATGGTGTTTACAACTTCCCTAGCCCTTTCCAAATTCAAAGTCAAACATTGCAGGAAACTGGATAAGTCTGGATTATCCACTTTAGCTTCTATTACCCTCCAATACTCATCAAGAAAAGTATCAAGAGCAAGAAGCACACTGGTCTCCTTGTTACCATCTGAGATATGGATGCTTCATACAGTATCTAAAACTACATGGAATGTATCATGGTATAGATGAAGGTGCACTATGAGATAATTTCTTCTCCAGTGCCATAAAGCCCAGATAGAAACATTGCCAAGAATGGATGAAATGAGGGTGGTGGGGCCTATTATGTTATTGTGAGTAATACACTGAGACGAACAAAAGATATGTACAATTCAAGGTAACTTTATTAGCCTGTCAACAAGCTTCACATAGAGGTCCCTTAACAAGGCTGATACTACATATGAACAGTGGCTTAAAAAAACTATCTGAATGTTTGTATATTTAGCATTAAATGAAATATCCTTCACTGACTGTTAATTCTAGCCGCATACTTCAAGTATATGAAATAAAGTAGGTGTCAATCAGTACAAGAATTAAAATAATTGATTAATAATTGATCAGATGGCAGTTACTTCAAAATGATGATGCACCTGAACACAGTTTTGTGACTTTGAGTTTTGATCATATATATTGAATCCTAGCATGCTATAACTGTATTACATCATGAGATAAGGTATATATCATGTTATTTTCATGTAATTGAGTTCCTGACATCATAGTACATACATCTCACCATTTTTCCATCCTCATGGTAATATTTATCTTCTCCATTTAAAGAAATAGCATCATTCTCTTCTTCTCTCTTAGTCTCTCTTCTAGAAAGATTGCTTCTCAAACTGGTCTAGGAAATTTTACAGTGTGTGAGGTACTGCAGAAACTCCAGTGAGAGAAGACTAGATGTCTAGGAAATCATCCTTTGAAGTTCAATTCTATCAACAAGAGAGCTATTCTCCAACGAATTATCACTGAAAAGCCAATGAATGCTATTTATGCCACTCAATTCATCAGTCCATCATTGATGCTCCTGTTGGCTCCCAAAAAATCAGAAATATTCTCAAAGAAGCCTAATTAAAGGCTGTGGTGAAGAAAAGGCTGGCCTTTGCTTACAAGTACTGGCATTGGACTTTGAAGGACTGGAAAATGATTATATAGTCAGATGGGATCAAAATTGACAGAATTGATTTAGATGGGCAAGAATATGGTGGAATGAGGGATTGATTGTAAGAGAGTTCAAAGGTCCAGTCAAGATTGATGAAGGTTTACTAATGGTTTGGAGCTGCATGGAATGGAATGGAGTAGAATTCTTGAGTGAGGTGAAGGAAAGAATGGATGCTAGGCAGTATGTGGCTATTTTGAAGAAATGGTTACTACAAAGCATGAAGAAGTCTGGAATTCCAGAAAATGATAACAATAATATCAAAGGCATCCTCTAAAAAGGCTCAAAAGTGAATTGATAAACAAGCTATCAAGCTTTTTGACTGGCCTGCACAATCTTCTGACCTCAATCCTATTGAAATCATCATAAAAGACATCTCTTAGCTTATGAAAGTGCTTCTACAGAAGTCACCAACTATAGAAGAGGTTAGTAGAGAAGTGAAAGGGAATTTCTGTGAAGGAGTGTCAGAAATGGATAAAAAGCATACCTAGAAGAATTGCAGCAGTTATCAAAGAAAAAGGAGTTCATATCAAGTAATAACTATTACCATTTTTACAAAGTCAATAAACTGTCCAGATGCATCATCATTTTGAAATGACTGCCACCTGATCAATTCTTAATCAAATCTCTTCATTCCCTGTACTGGTAGAAAGCCATTAGTACTTGCTTTATTTCATATACTGTTAAGCTTGAAGTCCTCCTGTTGAACTCTGGTCAGAGATTGGAGGTTAAGGGAAAATATAGTGCAACTCTAGGGTGGAGCTATGTTGGAGTTGGACAGATATCTGGAGGGGTGCATTTATGAGGGGTAAAAGCTTGCTGCAGAACTTATGTGTCATGCCATTGCACTGTCACAGTCTTCTTGGTTGGAGACACAATTGAGAAAAATCAGAGTAGAACAAGAAATGTCTATGTAAGTTGATATCAAGGCTGAAGTATCTACATACAGTGTCAGAATAAATATAGTTAGAGGAAAGTTAGACTAGTAATGAAGGCTATGTTGATAAGTAAGACAAAGGTCAGAGAAGTCATAACCAGAGCAGTGGAGTGGATGCACAGTTTGCTGGAGCTTCACTGTACAAGTCAGAGAAAAGATAGAGATGAGACTAAACTGCATACAGAACAAAGGAATGATGTATAGAGGTCTGAAGTAACAGATATACATAATTGGTTAGATGTCACTGGAGAAATGAGTGGAGTTGGGTTCTGAAAGTGAAGAGTTGACTCAGTTGGATTCCAGAATATGACATATACTCAAATAATGGTTAGTAAATGATATTGCATTTATGGATAAACACACAAACATCAACATCTGGACAGTTTTTTTGAGCCATCATTGATAATTATGTGATTGAATTATGTCAATCACATTAAACCTCTCCTTCAATCCTAAGTTCTGTTAACCTATCACCTTAATAACATGAATAGCATATTAACACTATGATCTGCCTGTATTGACATGACACAGGACTTAGTGTTCAATTCACAGAATCTCAACATATATTGAGAAGAGGATGGCATAAACATATAAAGAGTAAATGGAAAGCCAGAGAGACAAGAAGGATGAAGAAGTCAGGGTAGAATAGGAGAATGCACAACATCCAGCAGGCTATGTATGTCACCAAGCTATTTATATATATTTCACAAGAAATGGCTGATGGCTGAGGAATAGAGTAGCAAGTGAAAACAAATGTTGGCATTTAATACATCATTACTGTCATCAGCAATTATCCAATTAGATAGTGTGCACATAGTATGGATGAATATTGTGCATTAGATTTTTTTAGTTCATTATTGTTCTGCATCAGGGTGCACTACTCTATGTAGGATATGATAAGGTCTCTCATTGATTCCACCATTTTCACAAGTAGTTGTAGACTTACAGGACTCTAATCAGTGGTTCACTGTTCTTTTTCTTGTTGTGCATAGCAGCAATGTGTGCTGTAAATATTATCTACTTGGTTTCATTCAATTGGAGTGCATTAAATATAATGGGATGAAAGATGCAGCAAGAATCTACATGATGTTCTAGATAAGTGGAAAGGGTGGATTTGAATATCAAAGATTGAATTAATGGGCAATGGTCTGAATTGCATGTCAGTATTTAATTTAAGATAAGATTTGTTTAATCTTTGGAGGATTGCCCAGCTCCATGCTGACTGGTTCCTCCTGATACCATTAGACAGTGACCTTTTATTTATCAACAAGTGATAGGAGATTGACTTGTAACATAGTTTCAGTAGAATCTACATCAACTCCAATGGATACCTTAATTCTACTCTGAGCCTAGATGACTCAACTTTGATCCTCCAATTCTCTGACCAAACATGGGACCACCCACCAGAACTTCAAGCAAGAGCACACCATATAACACAAAGCTAAGATTCCATAACCCAATTTCAGAGTTCCAGGGTTGTACAGGAGTTCATCAACCTGACTCTGACATCAAGTATCCATATGCTGTTACAATCATTTAATCTATAGTATATGAACATCCCACATCACTTCTATGCACTACAGTTACTCTAGAAACTCTACATGCAAACCTAGACTCTATGACACAAAAACTCTATGCATGATCCCACAACCCTACCCATGCACAAGGTATGACATCATATGCATTCTAGACTATTCTATGTATTACCCATTACCCTTATTCTTCACCACACCCTTAAACCTATACAATCCTCCATTCTTTCATAGCCTCACACATCAGGCATGTACAAGGCTGTAGCAAGCTTCGATATGATCTCTAATATATTAGATACATGCACGGACATCATGGACATCTTAGATTAGCACACCATAGATACAAACACACATGTAGTATATAAAGGCTTGAATAAAATCCACCAAAGGACAGTCTTGTCCTCTTGATGTTTTCTCAGCATCAAAGTCATCGACTCATTCTTCTCTTTCCTCTCTCATTGTCTATTGAGCGACCTAGAGCCTTTAGTGGTTCTGAGTTGTTTCATATGCATTCTTATGGATCTGAATAGCATGTTCATGTTCTGATATTTCTTTAAGCACATATGCCTAGGCACACTATCTAGAACAGTATCTCATGATTGCAGTAGATTTTTGACCAATTTCTTGACTATGTCAGTTAGTAGAATTATATATTCTTGGTATGTTTTTAAATTTCCTTTCATTTCTCATGCTTATAACATGTTATTTTCCTTCTTCCTTCCTCTCATCTCAAGCTACATTTTGCAAACTTAAATATTTAATGTACTATATGTATACTAGACCTTTAGATACTGGTCCTGGCAATGCATGCACTAGTTGAGCCACTTCAGGAAATAGAGAGGAAAATATCATATTACAGTGTTGCACTCCAAGAAATTGATTTATGCCTCTAGGCTGTAGATTTATTGCTTATACATAAATAAGCCACATGTCCATCAAATTTCAGCCTGAATAAATAAGGGAATGGTGCTCATTTTTGCAAATTAGAGAGAAAGCCATTTTGTTTTCACATCAAACAGAGATTACATGGATCACCTAGTTGTTACTAACGTACATGATATACACATATTGAATTTTACCTGAAAATCAGAATGTTAAGTGCTTTTTTTTGTCTTTCTGCTCATTTACATATATCTACAAATATTGTCAGAGTTGTGCCAACAAACTTCTATACAACTCCAGAACAGTTGGGGTTGACACCTTATGTTGCACACCCTTGCTTCAAGCACAGAAATAGTTCCATATTTGATTAGAGGATTGGAGGGTGAGAGTTGAGTCTTCTAGACTCAGAGTAGAGCAGAGTTATCCACTAGATAAAACAGAGAGTTGAACATCAAGCTAAGTTCAGAGAAGAGAATGTCAAGTCTCAAATCATCAATATTACAACTGAAGTTGGTACAGTATATATATACTACAAGGTAACTGATAAGTCAAAAGGTTAAACAGCATAATCAGTAAGCTGATCAGTAAGACAGAGTTTGAAAGAAAAAAAATATCCATGGCTGTGCTACATATACAGAGTCAGATGTGTTTACAGAATAGGACTAAAACTGTTACAATCAGCCCCTTTTTTCTTTTCTCATGTTCCATACATATGCATGGATATACATAAGTCCCAACTTGGACATTCTTTTCTTTTTCATCATGGACTAATACCATGACTACTCATCCAACTTTCATTGCATTCCATGCAAATCCATTTGCTCAGTCAGTGACTCCTTCCTTGTCCACCCTGAACTCACTATATGCATATATAAACCTCATTGTCCTGTACTTACATTTTTCAAGCTAGACCTCCCTCTCATGTACCTCAATACACCTGGATCTTAGCCTTATCCCTGTCCCTCATCCTTAGTTCCTTACAGGAAATCTCTTGACTCTCTGAAACCTTGTAGTGCTCTTGAGGCAATGCTGTTAAGTGAACTTCCTGCCACTCATTGACATTAGATTGTTAAGTCAGAGCAAGGAGAATACCTTGTTCACCTCAAACACTTGTACTTCACCCTTGTAGAGTACCTTGCCACATTCTCCTTCATCCTTAATACCCTAGACCCTCTTTAGGGGCTACATCTATTCTCTATCTGAGATAGTCATAACAAAAACTAAATAGAATATCTGAAAGAATATCTGGAAGATGATAGCACAGTGTTGCATACTTGGTGTAAATATGCTGGAGTTGTTGCAGAGGTAGGTTGGAGAGTAATGGAGCTGTCATGGATATGACAAAGATACAGTAAAATTGAATTGAGTTAGGGATAAGAAATGTAAATATACATTTAATATATTATTCTAAAAAGTTACAAGGGCCATCAATTCAAGAGAAAAGAGTGGTAAAGTAAAATATTAAAGGGAAAATGTGTTATGATGGAATGTCCAAGAATGGACATGTTTACAGTGTTGTAGATGCTGGCAGCATGTGTTACAATCGACCCCTTTTTCCTCTTATTGCTTACATATGTATGTGTGGGTATGAATTCCAACTTGGACATTCCTTTCTTTTCATCACTTACTATGATACCATGACTCCTTGTCCACTTTCATCACATTCCATGCAATTCCACTTGCTTCATCAATGACTCCACCCTTACTCACCCTAAACTCTTTACCTGTCTATACAAACCTTGTCATCATGTACTTGTACTCCTCAGCTACAGTGAGCTCAAAAACCCTTTCCATGTTGGCCTCATTTGCAGTGTGTGATGCACACTGCCTACCCCTGTGGGAATTTCGCTTTTCTTTGGTGGAGTTATAAATAGACCTTACTCCTGGCTATCTGAATGGTCCCTGAGTTATGTAATAGAATTCACACAGTACAGAGATGTGGCCATTATAAAACAGTGATGTCATGGAAAGGGTTTTTGAGCTTTTGAGTTGGTGACCAGGATCATGGTTATATAGTAGAACAATTGGCTTTATTTAGTTGTACAAACAATGAAATACATGCCAATAGTATATCTGAGTTCAAAAAAGTTCACACACCCCATAGTTTCTAACACTATTATGGTTAGATCCCTTTTTCTTACTCAACAAAATTTTATTCTTTTGCTGCTTGATGGTGGCCAGTCTGGTGAAGCCATTGCCAAGCAAACTGATGTTAGCCCTTTTATGGTATCCAAACTTCACTCCAAGAGTTGTTCTACCCTTACCAAAGCTGTAGGAGGTCACCCTTGCAAGCTTTTCCCTACTAATATTCACCATGCCCAACACCTTATCACCTCTTGCAAAGCTGAAAATGCTGTTCAAGTGATCAAAGCCCTTAACAACAACATCAGCCAACCCCCCTCTACCAGTACAGTCTGTCTTCACTTGAAAAAATCTGGTATGAAGGTTGTGATTAAGTTTAAATGTTCTATTCTTTTTTGCTAGATATTATAAGACTTGTTTGGACTTTGCTTATTCACACAAGAATTGGACACTGGAGGATCAGAAGGTGATATGGTCAGATGAGATCTAAATCAATCAAATGGGTGCAAATTGGAATTGAAAAAGGCAGGTGAGGGGCTCAGTGATAGGCTGGTGCAAAAGACCCTCAAATTTGATGGTGGTTTCTTGATGATGTGGGACTGTATAACTTGGGAGGGGATGGAACTTGACACTAATATTGATAGTAGGATGGATAGGGACATTTACCTTTAGATTTTGAAGGGCTTTGGTCACTTGAACATCATTTTCAGCTTTGCAAGAGGTGATAAGGTGTTGGGCTTGGTGAATATTAGTGATACGACTCAGAACCACTTAAGGCTCTAGGCTGCTTTCACTGGTCAAGGGAAGGGAAGGGAGAATGAGTCAATGCCATAGATGCTGAGGTAAACACCAAGAGGACAAGACTGCCCTCTGGTGGCTGCATTCTTGTCCTTTATATACTATTCTACATGTTTGTATCG
>JBBPTO010000449.1:0-30046 GCA_038094155.1 Pulveroboletus cf. aberrans
CTTCTGGATTGGCCCCCACAATCTCCAGACATTATCCCTATTGAACATGTCTGGCAAATTCTGAAACAAAAGCTCAACAACTATTCAAGACAAGCTAGGGGAGTATGGGAAACTTGAGAGATGATTGCAGTGGGGTGGGGCACAATTGAGGCTAAGAAGGTCAAATATTGATAGACAGTATGCCTAGAAGGCTAGAGGGAGTGCTTAAGGCGAAAGGAAGACACACTAAGTACTAAAAGTATAAAATTGGAATGATGCTTAAATAAGTATCCCAATGACATGTCATTATAAAATGGCTGTGACTCAGTGGCATGACAACCGAATCACATGATCCAAGTGGTGTTAAAAAGCCCAGAGCAAGTACTACCTTTGTTCCTGCCAGTGTTTGACCTTGTTTGGTTTTCCTCACTGGCAATTAACCAATCTCTTCAAAATGCACCAACATTGGGACACTTTTTTGAGCCACTGTATGTCTGATCTCTTCAAATCCCTCAAGGCTCTCAATGACACAGTCTCTTTCACCGACACACTCAAGACTGACACAATCAAGTACATCGATGCCATGCAGGAGAAGCTTGCTGCCACAGTGGCCTGCCAGCCAGATGATGAAGATGATCTACAGAAAGATCAGGAGGCATGGTGCATGGTGCTTGGGGTCTCAATGGTGCGTAGCCTGCACAACTCACTCTTTCCTTTGTCTCATGATCAGCAGTCAGCGCTTCAATCAGCCCTTTGTGAGGCTAATGCTGTTGGGGCTGTTCTGACTCATCTCTCACCTGAGCTTCTTTGGAAAATTGGTGTTGCACAAGAGGTCACAGATTGATGAAAGGTGGTGGTGTGTGCAGACTCCCAAGTCATGGTTGTGGGTCCAACTGTGATGAAGGTTGACAAGGGTATAGCAAGACCAATGGAGGCACCCTCCCTGGCACCCAATGTACCAGCTTGGAGTTTGTCAGGAGCACCAACAATGACAACCAGCAAATCAGGAAAAAGTGGCCATTTCAACAGAATTGTGGTACCAGCTTGCAAGGTAAGTCATTATATGATCTATTTTTGACAGACTTGACTCATTCTAGTGTTCCTGTAAGGATACCGAGAAGGAGGATGAAGTCATGGAGAATTTGGGCTCTAAGGTCAAACCAGGATACTGTTACCCAGAACCCTGCCAGTTCTGCAAGAGCAAGCAAGTCATGTGTGTTGTGAGACAGAATGGGATCATGTGCAAGGCATGCAGGGATGCAAAAGGGTGCTGCAAGTATACCTGCAAAATGAAGGCTCAATGGGTGGTGGAGGCAGAAGAGGAGAAAAAGTTGGCAAGGCTGGTTCCCAGTAAGTTGAATAAATGGCACATGTCTAAGACACTGACTCTGGCTGTAGCACGAAAACTCCACTCTCATCAGGTGGACAAGGAGATCATCAAGGTCTCCAACAAAGAACTGAAGCAAACCTCAGTGAAGGGCAAGGGAAAGGCGATGGTTGTAGAACCCTTGTTGAAAATGGTAGTGGCCCTGCAGTGGGGACTACAGGAGCTCAATTCATGGAGTTAGAGGCTCAAGTTTCATTTCTGGAGTCAGAGATGGCTGCAGAGAAGGCAAGGCATGTCTGTGTCAAGATCAAGGTGGCTGAGATCTGGGACTGTATCATGGCTGCACAGGCTATGGTTGGGTTCTGGCTAAAGTAGTAGGTAGCCTTTGTCATAGTCATTCTTTCTCCCTTCCTCTGTGTGCTTGTATTCATATGTTCGATGCATTCAATCTGAGTGTGTGCACCTGTGTGATGTCCAATGTCTGACCTGGGTGATTCAACAGTATCTGGCCAGGTGGAGTCTGGTATTTACAGGGTAAGAGGAACAGTAAGAAATATGTACTTTGCAAGAAGGAAAAAGGAATCTGCAGTGCAGCGAAAGTGGAGTCCGCAGGGGACTTAGCTTCATGCCCAAGCTGGATGAGAGTGAAATAAAGGAAAATGTTACAGAATCTTTGGGAACCACAACATCTTTATTCTTCGACCACTTTCTCCATCTGTCTTTTCCTATCTGTCTGTTTGGTAAGTAAAAATGGGTATGGTGTTTCAATACACAGAAGAAACCAAAATCAGTTCAGCATGGAAAACATGAAACTGGTAATCATCTGGGAAACAATCAGGAAAAATCTATAGTACTTGGCTTTTCTTTTATCTTTGTCTCTTAGCTTTTTCTTTTGTCTTTGTTTGGTGTAAATCTAGGATAGGTGAGGTCACTGGTTGAAAGCCAGGGTAAAACAGAGAGGGAAAATGTATAGTACAGACTTTATATATGACGGTATTCAGGTGGGGATAGAGTTCTTGATCAGAGTCAGGTGTGGGGTAGTCTTCTTCATCTGGTGGTTCTTCTTTGAGGTCCTTCAACTCCCATTTCTCTTTTCCTGCCATCTTGTGCAACTCTTCGTCATCTAACCAAGTCAGTCCAGACATGGGAATCAAGCTTTGCGATCTTGCATGGTAAGGAATAATATGAAATGCTGCATGTCAGAGAGCAGATACCACCCTGACCAACTCAGCCAACAGGTATGAACCTCCAGTCATCCAGCAAAGGACAACCATTGCCTGATGTACCTGGGCTTCATCTTCTGGTTAAGTTCCAGACTAGGACAAGACTCCCAGGTTGGATGTTGAAGTCCTTTATCTGGTTCTTCATTGCTATCTTGAAATGCTTGATGGAGGCAAAGTGGGCTTGGGGAATCCAGTCTCAGATCTTGTTGAGATCTTCTTGGCATTTCTGAAATTGGTGGGCTTGCCATGTGATTAGCTCTGCAGTCATGGTGAAATCAATGTCTGACAGTGGAAGCTGAAAAGTAGCTTCAGATAAATCGAAAGGGAAAAGAGGCTCCATGCCATGAACCATGAAGTATGGGGAAAGTCTGGTAGATTTCTGAATAGTTACCCATTCTGCCCAGAAGACTGAGTGAGCTGAGCAATGCCAGCAAGACTCATCCCCCAGGGAACTTTTGATGGTGGCCTCCCAGACATCGTATTTATGTCTCTCAACAATTCTGTTGGCTTGGGAGTTGTACAGAGAGATCCAGATATGCCAGATCCAGTAGTGGTCAGTGAGGAGGTCACATGCCAGTACAAATGCAGGGCCATTGTCAGTAATGAGTTCAGAAACAGGACCCCACCAGCAGAGGATATCTTCAAAATGAACGTTGTGAGGGCAGACACATTCTCTGATTGAAGCATATGCCATTCTGGGTATGAGAACATGGTGCAGTGGGCTTGAACGATAAACTGGTATCCACCAGCTCTAGGCATTAGCATTGTGTCAATATAAACTCTATGGAAATGAGAGGAACAGTTGAAGGGGTATGGAAGCATGTGGTCTGATGGGTTTGGCATTGATGGCAAGTTCTGATATACCACTTGATGTTGTCAGCGAGCATTGGCCATCAGAAATGGAGGAGAAGGCAGGTCCAGACTGTGTAGACACCCTTGTGCCTGAGGTCATTGTGTGCCTCCTTAATCAGTCTGTACTGGCGATCTTTCAAGATCACCACTTGGTAATGACCATGTGGTTCCCTCTGCCAGAGAATACCATTGATGAGGAAGAAGTGGAAGGCGGACTAGATGAAGGCTTGAAACTCCTTGTCAGATATGTTGGGCGGATGGGCTTTGGTAGTGAGGAAGGCTTGGATAAGGTCGAAGCAGGCATCCTGAGCCTTTGCTTTGAAAGAATGAGGGAAAGGTGGCTCGGAAGATTTGTCAGGCTGCAAGGCAGGATTGGAGATGTAGTCAGTGAATGTGCAATAATAAAGGATTTACTGATCAGCCATATAGGGGCTGGGGTAATCCACTTGGCAAAAGTAGTAGACAGGAAGGGATGGTGGTGCTAGAGGGACTCTGTGATATCGGTATGGGAGAGAATAGACAAACTGCAGGAAAGGACATTCATTTAGCAAGGCAATGACTAATGAGTATGTATTGTCTAGCCAATCCTCATGGTTATCCTTGTCTGGAGGGTTGAATTTGGACAATGGACAGTGGGAGAGGCCATTGGCTCCAGTGTGCTTGTTGGTGGGGACATGGACAAGATTAAACATGAAAAGAAGAATTCCAGCAATCCATCAATTGATGATGGTGTTAGGCTGTAGGTTGGGGTTGTTGATCATCCCCTTGATGTACTTGATGTCCATTTCCACTGTGAAGTTAGCAACTCCAAAGATGAAAACTCAGACAGCTTGCAGAGCTTGGAAGAGTCCATATAACTCGAGCTTCACCTGGAAATAGTGGCTCTGAACCTTGTTCAGGATCAGGGATCTGAAATGGCTTGGACACTATCTTCTGTCCTCTCTGATTTGGAATAGAATGAAACCGACTGCAGTTCAGGATGTGTCCACAGTGAGGATCACTTCTCACCTGGACTCATGATTCAGTGGGCAGAGCATGGGGGACTTTAGCATCTTGTCCTTCAGACAAGTGAATGCTCCTCTCTTGGGCTTGCCCTAGACAAACAGAACACCTTTCCATGTCAAATTGACCAAAGGCTGGAAAATGGCTGCATAGTTCCATATGAAAATCTAAAGAACACTGCACATACCTAGAAATCCCTATATCTTAGAGATGGTCTTGCATTCCAGCCAGTCCAGAATTTTTTGGACTTTGGCTTTGTGGAGACTCTGGCCTTCAAAGGTGCATTTGTGCCTGACAATGGTGGCATCTGGGGTGGTGAGTATGAACTTCTTGGTGGAGACAGTTGTGCCAATAACCTCTAGGCAAGTCAGTATCTGGTTGACAATAAGGAGATGTTCCCAAATGAAACATTGGATTCCTGTGTTTTCTGGGATTGTCTGATAAAAACTGTCCAGGTTGAAGTACTGGATCTTGTTTGACTTCACCAGGAGATCATTGATGAATGGCATCATGTGATGCAGGATCTCATCTTGAAGAATGAATGCTATGTTGGCCTGGTAAACATACACAGAATTAGTGTATTCCATTGGAAGGGTCATTAGTCAATGCAGTCCGAGAGGAGTAAGGAACGTTGTCATGTTGTGGGACTCAACATGCAGGGGCCTCTGGTCATACCCTGCCAACAAGTCCATCATGGCATATACCGCATGTCCAGCAAAATATTTCACCAGTTGTTCGACAAATGGGGGATGGACATGTCCTGGATAGTGATGGCATTGAGTGGTTGAAAGTCATGCACAAGGTGGAGACTTTTCTTGTCCTGCTTGAGAATGCAGAACCAGCAAGAGTGGCAGATGGCAGTTGACAGCTTGTAGACTCTGGACATGATCCAGTCTTTGATAATTTGAATCGCTTCTTGTTGCATAGCCAGCAGAATCAGAATATTGCAGAGAATCCAGGGGGTATGCAGAACTGTTGGAATCTTGACTGGAGGGAAGTATCACTCATCAAGTCAGCCTCACTCATTCAGAACCCAAGCAAAGGCCTTCTCATGAACACAGACAAGCCAGTGAACAAGCTTCAACTCTTCAGGTAGTAACCACTTGGCATGGTTGAAATCTAGTTTGTCAGCATGTTCCTGTGTAAAACATTGTCTGTGGACAAAATCAGGAGGATAGAAAGGTAAGGTAGGCAGTCCAAGCAGCGGATTTGGTGGCAGGTGTTGGAGAACCTGGAACTCCTCAGTCATGGGAGTGGGTACCAAGCAAACCTTTTTCACCACCAGCTTATATGCAAAACAATCTCTGTCCAAATTGTATGAGTAGAGAGAATGAAACATGCTAGCTAGATCATTCAAAATAGTGGATTGGGTTGAGGAAACATAATGGTAGTTAGATGAAGGCAGGAGGGGACACTCTGGGCTACCCTTGAAAACCCTGTCAGGGCTCGGA
The DNA here is from genome assembly GCA_038094155.1 of Pulveroboletus cf. aberrans. NCBI lineage: Eukaryota > Fungi > Basidiomycota > Agaricomycetes > Boletales > Boletaceae > Pulveroboletus > Pulveroboletus cf. aberrans. The sequence goes on from JBBPTO010000449.1 coordinate 5,835, forward strand.
TATCTGGGGTATGTAATGAGCCTCTGGAAACTCAGTGAAGGAGCAATGTTGGATGTGGAAGAAGTAAGAGCTTAAGAAGAAATAGACTGCAGGGTGGATAGAAAATCAGGATGAAAGCTGGGTGTGTGTGAACCACTGGCCATCTCTCCCCAGATGTATTCCAGTTCATCGAGGCTCAGTGAAAACCCCATTCGACTACACTTTGATGGTTAGTGCAAGACAATCATGTAGAGGAACTGGCTTGTATAGAAAGCCTAGTTCTTTAAACATGAATCTCATCCAGACTATTTGCTTTGCCAGTTCTGTAATTCCACAGTGTTCCACTTCAGTGAATGAGAGTCTAACACATTTTATCTTCTTGAAAGCCATGAGATCACTCCATTTATTAGAAATATAGCATCTCCAGTGGTGAAGCCTGATGTTTCTCCATCTCCAGCCCAATTTTTGTCAGAGTATGCTATGAGACCATTTTGAGGATGATTTGCAGAGTATTTGATACAAAGGTTTTGGATTGAAGAAAGATAGTGAATGATCTAGATCATCTTCTGCAGGTGCTCATTTGTTGAATTTGCAGAGAACTGTGACATTGACATTTTGATTACTGCAAATGGAATTGTTTCAAGCATTAGAAAGAGAAGTGAGCCTATTACAGATTGAAAGAGGCTTTGAATCTTGGGATCAGGTTTTTTTTGTATTGATGGATGTTAAGACTGAATCATTCTCTGCTCATACCCTGGTTGGAGATTGGAGGTTGAAGGAGAAGGGAGACTGGAGAGACGGTTGGACATCTGGAGAGTCATGTGAAGGCTTGATGCAGGACTTATGTGTCACATCTTTACACTGTCATAGCCTTCATTGGTCAGAGATGCATCAGAGGAAATCTGAAAATCAACAGAGGACTGTCTAAGTTGATATTCAGCCTAAGGTATCTATGTACTGATATAGGCTTTATGTATACAGAGAGGGCTGCAGATTAGTAAACAGAGGTCAGATGACTAAAGTACTTGGAGATCAGATAGATGTATGTTGAAGCTATGCTCTGGGTCAGGAACAAGCCAGAGCTGTGTTATATAGCATTGGAGGGAACAGAAAGGTGAGAATAAACTAAATATGGAACAAGAGACATACATAAGAGAATTTAAGAGATGTCTAGAGGAATGGAGTTGTATATTTGATGAGGAATCACTGGAGAGATGAGCAGAGTTGGACTCTGGAGGTTGGAGTTGACTTGGTTGGATTCTGGAATATGACAGTATTTCCCTCTAATGGGGTGACTGGCAGAGTTCATCAGAGTTTGTCATCATCAGAGCATGAATGGTGAGTATAAGGATCATGGCAGAGTTGGATCAAGGCTTGACCTCTAACCACCACCATGTTTGAAATTGATGACATTAAGGTCTGATTGGATGCATGCCTTGTTGAGTGTGAAGAAGACAATGATGCCCTATGGAAGGCAAAGGCTGCCAAATGGAGGAGAATGAAGATGTAGAGGAAAAAGGAGAGTTAAAGGAGGGCAGAGAAGGAGGTGAGAAAAAAGGAAGCAGAGGAAGCTGCACAGAGGGAGGCCAAGGAGGTGGCCAGAGTTCAGGTAAGTATGGCTTATGCTGTGTAGAGGGCCTACTAACAGAGTCCAGTTGGAGCAGAGCTTCAGAAAGGGGAAGCAGAGAGCTGGAGAGCTCCTAGACTGCTGGAGGTGCAATGATCACAGCCTTGAGTGTGAGCTCAGGCCTGGAAAGTCATCATTATGCCTGGCATATTAGGACATGAAGGTGTGGTGTGAGAGGCCTGGGAAGGAGAAGGCAGAGTGCTGGAAGCAGAAGAAGGCAGAGTACTGAAAGCAGAAGAAGGTGGAGTGCCAGAAGCAGAAGAAGGTGGAGTACTGAAAGCAGAAGAAGGCAGAGTACTGGAAGCAAAAGAAGGCAGAGCACCAGAAGCAGAAGGTGGAGATGCTGGAGGGATCAGAGTATGTACAGAAGAAGGCATGGCTGGAGGTGGAGGGAAATGGGTCAGGGTCTGGAACCAATGAAGCCCTTCTTGAGGTGCTTTGGGAGATTTGAGATGTTCTGATTCATCAGAACTGTGTGTTTGACCACCAGGAGGTGCTGTTGGATGCTCTGATGCAATTGAAGGTGGAGAAAATTTATGGGGGGTAAGAGAGGCTGAAGGATGAATGGGTGGATGAGGAGATTGCAGGGGAGTTGGCCAGATTGGCTGAGAAAGATGCAGTGGCATCAATGGAGATGAAGGGAGCAGAGGACAAAGAGTCAGGGAGTAATGTAGATGATGAGTAGTTGGTCTGTCTTCAATCCTGTAAATAGCTTTTGTCAAACATGTGTGACTTGGCTGGAATGAGGTAATGACAAGGAAAAGAAGTGTCAAAGGAGGCCTGAAAGGCTGCAGGGAGTCAGAGTGATGGAGGGAATTGGAGGTAAGGAGATCAGGTGGGAAAAAACAGAGGACAGAGCGTGGAGTGTGAGAAAGTGAAAGGAATGGATGGGGAAGTATGGGAGTGATTCCTACCCCCCTCTTAGGGTCGATGTTCCAGTGTTGACAGGGAGGAGAAAATGAAGGTCAGAGGAGAAGTGGAGCCATGGAGTGCATGGAGGTGACTCTGAATGAAGAACAGAGGAGCAGGTTGGAGTGGAACAGAGTGGGTCAAGAAGCTGCAGAGCACATCAAGCAGCTCTGGGCTGGAACAGGAAAGGTGGAAGGTGGGATTGAAGCATTCTGAGCAGAGTGTAATCGATGGGTCTCCAACTGATCAGGTTAGGATCTGAATTAAGTGGAGGTTAGGGCTGTCAGGTGGTCGACAAGATCAGGAGGGGATGGAGTGGAGGAGCAGGGAAGGGCAGAGGCACATGGAGTGCACAGAGTGACTCTGAGTAAGAGAAGATGAGGGAAGGTGGGAGTGACACCATCAAGTTTGAATGGCTGTTTTCCAAGGTGCTCCAGCCAATCATGTGAGAATCTGGAGTGGGTGGAGGTTGGCAGTGTCAGGAAAGGCAGGTCAGGAGGTCAGAGTGGGGGGTAGATATAAGAAGATATGGAGGGGATGTAGAATCCGAGGCAATAGCCCTGCAAATGAACAGAAGGAGGTAACTTGAGCACAGCAACTAAGAGGCCAGGAATGAGAAAGGGATGGGAAAAGGAGTGTGAGTGCCACAAAGTGGACACAAGCAAAGGTGGACCAGAGGTTTGAGGGCAGAGTGGAGAGTGATCTGAAAGAATGCAGTGAAGAGAGGTTGACTGACCTAGACTGCTATAGGTCTCCAGATAGGAAACTAGCAGGTCAGTAACACAAAGAAAGAAAGTGAAGGAATAATTAGTTCATCCCAGGGGAATTGCAGGTAGAGAATCAAGGGAATGCAACTGCAGGGCTTGCGGAACTCCTTGGTAGACGACCCAGAAGAGCTCCTAATGCCTCAGACATGGCTGACAAGCACAGGACTTGATTCTTCTAAGATCAAGAGAGAAAGAGAAGAGAAAAGAATCAGATATGACTGGATCGATGAAAATAGAAGACTCAGACTCGAACTGATTGATAGATGATTGATTAATTTTCCTGCACTGTGTGTGAAACTCCACTTTTATAGTCTGGGCACATCTGAGACTCTAAATAAACATAAAGAAAGGAAAAGAAGAGAGTGTCCAATGTGAATCTGGTAACCAGATTACAATGCAGAGCATCTGGAACATAGTGTCTGGTACACTATACATATAGTAGAAGTCCATCTGGTAGACAGACTGGATTGAAAAGAAATGAATACATATGAGTAGGGCAGTGTAGGAGACCAGTGTCCCCTATCATGTAAATCCCCCTATTCCTATCCTTTTGTTACCCCTATAGTGCAGGTTCTGTTTCCAAGCAAGTCAAGGGCCAACCTGAGTATTTTCCATTCATCCCATTCTGTCCATCCAATCTGAGATCCCTGGACTCGAATTGGTAAGTTCAGCTTTCTTTCATTTGCATTAGTTTTCATGCCAAGTAACCATGGGTTCACTCAGGTCCACCATACTTAGCAATTTTCATTCATTTGTATTACATACTGTCACTGTTGTCATGCCGCATTATTACCACATGGTACTTACTTTACCAACCGGATATGCACAAAGTCTTGGGCTTTCACAGACTATAAACTTTGTATCTTGGACTTTGGCCCACATCAAATTCTACTTCCTCTTGATCACAAGTCTTTTTTTCTAAGTATCAAAACTGTTGATTCCGCCACATTCCAAGCCAGTCAAGCCAAGTTAAGTGCTCCAAACCAAACCCAGAAAGTCAGACTCTCAGCCCTAACAAATGGGGAGGTCCGGACTCATGTTTTCCAGCTTTACAGTGCATGGTTTTTGATCTATTACCTTCTCCTAGTCTCTTGGGTCCCTTTTGGGTCGAGTAAACCTGCTTGCAACACATATTTACACCATTAGGAAACCCATTCTGAGCTTCCTAGCTACTTTACAGCAGACCAGAACTGGATTGGACACAGATAGATATGGATGCCTAATGACTCAATGATGACATAGTGAAAGTCAAATAGACATAGAATGACCAAATATGGATTTAAGAAGTGACAGCTCCTTCCATCCAAGGAGGACTTTAGCAACTGATCATCCCCAGTCAGTCATGTGATCATGGGAAGTGGATTTTGAACAATAGGCAAGTCACATCACACTCAGGCATGACTTGCCACAACAACATTCTTCTTCTTCATCCACCACAACAGCAACAACAACAACCCCAACATGTTGACTATCCCCACCATTTTCAACATTCTCACATTCATGCAAGCTGAGAAGACAGACAGACAGAAGGCAGCAGTGGTTGTGCTGGACAAAAATGAAGAGCTGCAGGAGAAGCAGGTGATGTGGGTGAAGGAATGGAACAATGCCCTGGTGAGTAACATGACACATGTTGCGATTTTATGCATGCTAATATGTTTTATAGGAATGACTTGAGACTTGCCTCTGGAAGGCACAAGAATGTGGGGCCAAGGCTCATGTCAACAATGCTACAGTTGCCACCATTCAAGAGGTGGGTCTGTTGGCAGAGCGGTGGAAGGCAGAGGTGATGGATTGACAGAGGATTGAAAAGGAGTGGGTAGCAGAGAAGAAGGCAGCATGTGAGGAGGCAGAGGAGCAGTGACAGATTGAGTGGGAGCGAGCAGCTGAAGCAGAGGTGGCCCAAGACAAGGCAGATGCCACCCCTGTTCTGGAGGTGAAGATGACAACAACAACAATAAAAACAATGGATTTGATGGAGCCAGTGGTGAATATGACAAAGGTGACAGCAGGGGAAAAGAACATGGCAAGAACAGATGAGGTGGGCAGGCAGGACTGGATGGTCAAAGGGGAAGTGGCATGGCCACTTGTTGTGGTCATCCTGCAACCTAAGGTGAGTAAGAGATCAATTTGGAATGAATGAGACTGACTGTCCATAGTGCAAGTGAACAACAATGGAGGACGAGAAGAAGGGCAAGTCCCCCAAGACAAAGAAGAAGATGACCAAGATGATGGGGATACAGCACATGATGCTGTGCTCCCATTGTATGTAATTCAGTGCTGCCTGCACTGGACCAGAAGGAAAAACTTGCACCCAGTGCAAGAAATTGAAGGCAAAATGTAAGAAGTTGTCAGGTTGAGGAAAGAAGAGGACAGTAAAGGAGAACAAGAAGAGAGTGGTACACAAGGATAGCAAGGGCAAAGAGCCAGGTAAGTAGCAGTCCAACTTTGCATGATATGGAGCTAATGATCCAGTAGAACAGACCAAGTGGCAGAAGATGAAGCCAGTCTGGCTCAAGCATGAGGATGAAGATGCATAAGATGAAGACATATAAGTGTGAAGTTCTTGAATCTGTGTCTGTGTCTGTTGTAAGGAGCCATCGCTTCTTAGGTCTGTATTTGGTCATTCTACATCTATTTGACTTTTACTAGGTTGTTCTTGAGTCATCAAGCATCCTTGTTGATCTGTGTCCAATCCAGTTTCATTCCACTGTAGGAAAGTTGAGTTCTCTACAGTGATATCCGGAGTTTTCTCACGGTCTGATAGCCCCTATCCTGCGCTCCTACCAATCCCAAGACCATTCCACTGCCATTTGGCCAAACCTAAGTCAAACTAGTTGAAGTCTGAAGGTCAGTTTTGAACCTGATGTCCAGACCTGAGTTCCCACACACCAGACTCAGTGTACCCATGCCTTGGAACCTGTTCCTGCACTCCGGGTTTGGTCGGGTTTTTGTTCTTTTCATGTTTCCTTTACTGTACTTCATTTGAGTATGCCCAGATTAGACTTTTGTACCTATAAATTAGTTCCTAGACAGTGTGCAATCCACCACCATCATTCCTAAGCCTCTAATTCCGGTTCCCTAGTCTTTTTCCTACATTTCTCTACAAGTTCCCCTCAAGTCCTGCAAGATTAGTTGGTTTCCTAGCCCTACCAGATGGGAGGAAAGCCAGACTCAGTTTTCCAGTGTCCTGTGGACATTTAGTGAGCCATTCCTACAGTCCTCTTCTTTTTCCTTTCCTCTCTTTGCAATCCCCTTGGGTTGAGATATACACTTGCACCCCTATTTCTTGCATAGGACTACACTTCAGAGCCCTTTTGCTGTTTTAAAACTGGAGTCCACCATGAGGGAATTCAAGAAAGCATCTGAGTACTTCCCTAAGCTCAGTCCCCAGTGAGCAGTGCTTGAAAAATTTCATTCCAACTTCCATTTCAGAGAAATTTGTTTGCACTGACATTTTTAAGTGCAAGTTTTAGGCCACCCAAAGACATCCTGACAGTGCCACACATCAATCCGAACCTATTCCGAAGTATTTACTTCCATTCCCAGTAATTGCCATCTCAACCTGACAGATTGAAGACTGGCAAGTGTACAATTAGCTCTGGAACAAACGCACTTGCACAGCCACATTTGCGGATCCGGACCCGGAACCTACTCGACCCTGGTAATCTGACATCACCCACAGCTTTCATTGACCAGCAACTACTGATTCTGCCATCAAACCAAGTATAGTCCTGTCATAACCAATGGCATTCCTGCCATTCTGAGGATCCCCTAATGCCCCCTTTTCAGCAGTAAGGTAATCACTGAACTCCCATGCTTTCTAGATGACATTTGGTGTCTCAGAATCAATGCCAACCTCTCAGGAAGTCAGAAAATCAAGGCCACTATCTGATATGCTAACCTCAAGGAAGCTGGGCTATGGAAAACCATATCCAAAGCAGCTGGAAATGATTGGAAGGCCTTCCAAGCGGCTGTGATTGACTACTATCCAGAATGTGAAGGTAATCAACACTACCAGTGTGCTGATTTACTTGCATTAGCTCAGGAAACCCGAATAAAACCTATGATGAGCCCAGAAACATTTGGAGAATACCACCACAGCTATTTCCGGATTTCAGTGCAGCTCCTTGCCTGGAAATGCCTAGCTGAGTATGATTATGACACAACTTACCTCAGTGGGTTCCTACAGAGATGCCAAGACCAGATTCTTCACTGGCTTGCTATTATTTGCTTGGACATCCATCCCGATGGGTGCTACCTGATGTCAGATGTTGCTGATGCTTCCCACTTCTTTCTTTTAGGTTCTAAACCCGATAGCATCAAAACACAGACCGCTTCCACAACATTCTGTGAAGTCCAGCCAGAACCTAAGCCAACCCTGTCAATCCCTGAGCCAGTCATATCAAACCTGAGACCTTCAACACCAATTCTAGCCAACCTGGCCCCAGTTCCAGTTAATTCAAGCCCTGTTCTGTCAGTTCTGACTGCAGTCCAGCCGGAGTCCACACCATTTACAGCTCCAGACCTGATTTTACACTTTGAACCAAAGACAGAGATAGTGGTAAATACTGTGGACCCAGAGTGACTAGACATATCTGAAGTATCCATAAGTCATATTCCCATTGCTAAACCACCGGTTTTCATAGAATCTGAGTCAATTCTGGCAGAACTGCTGGTTTCCATGCTCTGGTCCCAGTTTCCTGTGCCCTGGACTGGGTTTTTACACTTCAGACCCTTCATACTGATTACCCTATGAATCCAGAGTCACCAGATACATCCAAAGTACTCTTAAATCATGTTTCCATCACTGATCCACCGGTTTTCAGAGATTCTGAGTCATTTTTTACAGAACTGCTGGTTCCCATGCTCTGTTCCCAGTTTCCTGTGCCCTGGACCTGGTTTTCTATGCTTCAGACTCTTCATCCTGCTTGTTCTGCAGATCCAAAGCTGCCAAAGATATCTGAAGTACCCACAAATCATGCTTTCATCACTGACCTACCGGTTTCAATAGATACTGAGTCATTTCTTACAGAACCACCAGTTTTCATGCTCCATTTCCATTTCCAGTTTCCAGTGCCCTGGATCCAATTTTCTATGCTTCAAATCCTTCATCCTGCTTACCATGTGGACCCAGAACCACCAGACACATCCAAAGTACCCATGAATCATATGCCCATTGCTGATTTATAGACCCCAAATCATTGTTTTGCAGAAATGCCAGCTTCCACTGTAAAACAGCAAAAGGACTCCGGAGTGTAGTCCTATGCAAGAAATAGGGGTGCAAGTGTATATCTTGATCCAAGGGGATTGCAAAGAAAGGAAAGAGAATTATAGTAAAGGCCCACTAATCATCCACAGGACACTGGAAAACTCAAGTCTGGCTTTTCTCCATTTGGTGGGGCTAGGAAATCAACTTTTATTGCAGGACTTGAGGGGAACTTGAAGGGAAAGTAGGGAAAGGCTTAGAAAACCGGACTTAGAGGCTTAGGATAGGTGGTGGTTAATTGCACACTGTCTAGGAACTATTTCCTAGGTACAAACGTCTAATCTGGGCATACCTGAATGAAGTACAGTAAAGGAAACATGAAAAGAACAAAAATATGACCAAACCTGGAGCACAGGAACAGGTTCTGAGGCATGGGAACACTGGGTCCAGTGTGCAGAAACTTGGGTCTGGATATTGGGTTCAAAGCTGACCTTCAGACTTCAACTAGTTTGACTTGGGTTGGGATGAACAGCAGTGGAACAGTCTCAAGTTTGGTAGGAGTGCTGGATAGAGGCTATTGGACCACAGGAAAACTCTGGATATTACTGTAGAGAACTCCTGTTTCCTCCACTGTGCTCTGGCCCCAGTTTCCCATACCTCAGATCTGGTTTCCAATGCTTCTGACTCTCCACCCTGTTGTTTTTCTGTTTCTTATTGCCTTTCTTTTGCACCATTGCATATTTGAGAGCCTGATCCATAGTATTGCCCTTCTTTTTATCTACAAGAGACTTGTTTCTGCATCTACAACCCAGTTTCCCATGCTCTAAACCCAGTTCCCTGTGCCTGAGATATTCCTTCCTTCCTGCCAACCAGTTCTACATTTATTAGTCCAGACATCAGAGAACCTGTTCAAGTGGTTTTGCTCAGTTTTTAGTACCCAGTTTCTCCATTCTTTCCTTCATGCTGTAGTTCCTGCAATCTGGACCAGGACCTACCCACCTTTCACCTGAGTTCCTCTAGTATCAATCCTCCTGAGGACAGTCAGTTTATTTTGTTCCCCCCAGGATCCCACCTTCAAGACACTTTAGAAGCCTTGCAAGTGGCTATTTTTGCATTTTCACATATGAAGACACCTCCCAACACTTCGGACCATTGTTCCCACAATTCAAACCCAGTTCCCCACACATCAGACCCAGTTTCATTTCCTGACATTTTTTGTTTTTTGTAGTCAAAGTTGTAGTCCTAAGTATTGCTAAGTTCTATCCCACCACTGCACTCTCCTTTCTGTTATTCAGACACCCATCTTGACATCACAAGCAGCTTTTTCCATGATCTGGACCTGGTCAACCCGACATCCGACTCTATTTTCCACACTCCGGACACTTCTTTTTCTGCTTGGTAGTACTCTTTCAAGGTCAATATATTGGTTCCCTAGCATTCAGGATACAGTAGAAGGAGTAGAGGACAACAGATTGGATGAAGAAAATTGCTGAAGATCAGGACTTTCAAATACCCGAAACTGTAGACCTGCCGAAGAAGCCTGGGTACCATCAGTAGGGATAGAAGTTGAGAAGCTGGATAATGAAAACCCTTTTCCCAAATATGCCAACACATAACTTTCCAATTCTGACACTATAGAAAACAATACCATTCATTACAATAGATTTTCCCTCCCCTGTTTTATCACAGGTTTCAATCTGAGACCTCTGTTTCACCCCAGTTTTCATCTGGAGATGTACTCACACACCCTCATTCACAAAAGACAGTTAAGCTATGATAGCAGTCCCTTCCTTTCAACAGAAAAACCAAAGCCAAGTAGATAGCTCACAAACCTGGTCATGTTCCTGCTTTCCTGTGCCCCATACCACCTTACCAGATACCGGACCCACTTTTCACATGCTCAGGAGTCACATTTTGTGCATTGATAACACAGTACCTTCACACCAGATACATATATTTTCACTTTCATTTCCATGCTGAGGTACCATGCCTTTGATTTTATTACAGGATGAAGAAGGAGAGGAGAAGAAAGGTGTAGAAAAGACAGTCAGGAGTCACCCAGAGGCCAGATTCCAAGAAGTTCAGTTCCCTTCATTTTGAGTTTTTCCAGGTTGAGTTTGAGTTTGGAGTTAAGTTCCCTGTGGGAAGCCATTTCAGATCATTTCCTTCATTCCCTATCAAATTAGTGTACACTTACTGTTCCTTTCCTTGAGTTTAGACCTTGGGCTTTGATTGGTTTCTTGGACACAAGACATGGACAGCATGGATGCAACTGGTTTCACCCTAAGCAAGAGAGGAGACACTCAGAGAAGGAACTACTGCCCTCATCAGGCCAGGATTACTCAGACTCACTGCTACCTGCCCCATAGGACTCTGATACCTGTCTATCACCTATTTCCCACCACATTTTAGCCTTTGAGGCTATTCCAACACTTGTGCTAAAGCCTGAGTTGATATGTTGTGCATTGGAGAGGGTACACAGCCATAACTTGGAGATGAAACCTGGAACCTGAGCATGTTAACACACTCATTTTATGCTCTGGCCCACACAGCTCATTCCATATCATTTACTCTTTTCTCTCCAGACCTGAGTCTCATCCTTTACCTGTTCTGGCCATGCAATGCTGATAAGGACATCAGATCTAAGTCCCCTGTGGATGTAGGAAAGTGGAGTTCCCTACAGTGATATCCGGAGTTTTCCTGCAGTCTGATAGCCCCTATCCTGTGCTCCTACCAATCCTGAGACCATTCCACTGCTGTTTGTTCAAACCTGAGTCAAACTAGTTGAAGTCCAAAGGTCAGTTTTGAATCTGATGTCTGGACCCGAGTTCCTGCACACCAGACCAAGTGTTCCCACGCCTCAGAACCCTTTCCTGCACTCCGGGTTTGGTTTGGTTTTTGTTTTTTACATATTTCCTTTACTGTACTTCATTTGGATATGCCCAGATTAGACTTTTGTATCTAGGAATTAGTTCCTAGACAGTGTGCAATTCACCACCGTCATTCCTAAGCCTCTAAGCCAGTTTCCTAGCCTTTTTTCTACATTTCTCTACAAGTTCCCCTCAAGTCCTGCAAGATTAGTTGGTTTCCTAGCCCTACCAAATGAGAGGAAAGCCAGACTCAGTTTTCCAGTGTCCTGTGGACATTTAGTGAGCCATTCCTACAGTCCTCTTCTTTTTCCTTTCCTCTCTTTGCAATCCCCTTGGGTTGAGATATATACTCACACCCCTATTTCTTGCATAGGACCACACTCCAGAGTCCTTTTGCTGTTTTACACTGCCCTAGTTGTATGTATCTGGTTCCTTGTATCCATTTCTTTTCAATCCAATCTGTCTGCCAGATGGACTTGTAGTATATGTATAGTGTACCAGATACTATGTACCAGATGCTCTGTATTGTGATCTGGTTACTGGATTCATATCAGATGCTTCCTTCTTTTTCCTTCTTTATGTTTATTTAGAGTCTTTGATGTGCCCAGACTATAAAAGTTGTGTTTCACACACAACACATGACATTCAATCAATCATCTATCACTCATTTTGAGTTGGAACCTTCAGTCTTCATCAATCCAGTCAGATCTAGATCTACTCTTCTCTTTCTCTCTTGATTCTAGAAGAATCAAGTCCTGTGCATGTCAGCTGTGTCTGAAGCATTAGGAGCTCTTCTAGACCGTCTACCAAGGAGTCCTGTAAGTCCTGCAGTTGCATTACCTTGATCCTCTACCTGCAATTCCCCTGGGATGAATCAAATTTTCCTTCACTTTCTTTCTTTGTGTTACTGACCTGCTAGTTTCCTATCTGGAGACATATAGCGGTCTAGGTTGGTCAACCTCTCTTCAATGGATGGACTGGATGGTAAGTGTCCATACTGGATTGAGTCTGGATTGAAGCAGCAAACAAGCACTTTTGAGTGATGTGCGCATTAGAAAGAGATTAGCTACTTAGAGTGAGAATCAAGGAGGACTTTAGAATGAAATGAGACAATATTTGCTATAGTAAGAGATGATTGTTTTCATATTTTTGTTGTTCTTTTGTAGTCTGTTGATATTTTGTATGTTTTAGTATTGTAAGAATGCAGTTTTTGTTTTTGATATAAGAGCAATCACTGGACTCAACCCAGGGTAGAAATGAGTACGATGGTATTATTGATTGAGATGAATGAGCAGCAAATGGTCAGTACAATGGAATAGGATCTTGACAATTGGTGGTGGATTGGAGATATACAAGAATGGTATGACATCAATTGATTTATTGAATGATGAATAAAAGTCTTCCTTGTTGGATTTTCTTTCTTTCTCTATGCCTACTGACTGACTTTTTTCATGACCAGAAACTGCAAAAAGAGATGATTGAATTCCTATCTGGTGGAAGGAATCTGTATTTATGAGCAGATAACTAGTAGACAGAAGGACTTTAAGTCTTTTCCCTTTCACAACAGAGTTTTATTGATAACCTTCTGGGCATCATGCTGCAGGAGAGAGGAAAAAGAAAAAGAGGAAACAACATGATACAGATGAGGAGGGTCTGAAACATCATGGATGACAACTGGGCAACAGAACAAGAACATGGATACTTGGTTCAATGGGAGAATCAAGACATGAGTGGGCAGAAGTGGGGGTGAATCAAAAGAAATGGATGGCAGAACAGAATGAACCAGTGACAGATCAAATGAAACTGGTAATGGATGAGAAAAAAGTTGCAATGAAGGAGTATTAGGGTATGATGAAGGTGGGGGTGCAGTTAACAATGCGTGAGCACAGAAGGCAATGGCCACTGGATCAATGTACAGGACCAACAGAAGTTCATCATAGGGTCGGATGAAGAAGGAGACAGCAATTTAAAAGAAGAAGCTTTAGTGAAATTTGAAGAATCGATGGCCAAGATGGCATCATTGTTGAGGGGTGCAGCAGAAGGTAAACATGATGGAAATGATGGTGATGAAATAATAGGAATGAACTCAGGACCTACAAGATCCTGAGTGGCTTGATGACTTGACAATGAAAGTCAAATAGACATAGAATGACTGGATACAGGCCTAAGGAGCAATGGCTCCTTACAGTGGTGTGACCAGAATGCCAGAAGCATGCAAAGTGGATTGGAAATGATGTTGGAAGTGAGAAACATTGGGTGGGGGTGTGAGTGTCATGTGAAGTGAACATAGGCCAGAGGTCAGATGTAAAGTCTGAGTCTCAAGGGAAATTGAGGAGGGTGGTCATCCAGATGGCTGATTAGGCTGGAGTGAGCTTGGAGCTCAGAACTGGAGACTGGGGCAATGTCATAGGGGTTGGCACTCATTCTACAGATGTCAGGCAAATGTGTCACTGCTTAAACCCTATGATCAATGGATTGTTAATGGGCAAGTTGATGGAGCCATTGGTCATGTGTTTGGAGTCCAATGAGGGCATGCATAAATGCATTGGAGGTGGTTTCCCTAAGATGGAAGGAGAAGCAGAGTTCAAGATTGCAAAAGACATCAGAAGGGACAAAGTGACAGAAATGCCATCAAGGCACAGGGGGGCATGGGGTTATAAAATAAGATGGTGACTGTTGGAGTGTTCAGATGGGAAGGTAGAGGATGGAGTTCAAGAGGTATTGGTATTTTCCCAAATGAGAGACAGTGGACTGAGAGTGATGGTACTGGTGTAAAACAGCAAAAGGACTCCAGATGTAGTCCTAAGCAAGAAATAGGGGTGCAAGGGTATATCAAATCACTGTAGGGAACTCTAGTTTCCCAATCCACAGGGGACTTAGATCTGATGTCCTCATTAGCATTGCATGGCTGGAATGAATAATAACTGAGACTCAGGTCTGAAGAGGAAAGGGTGGATGATGCAGAATGAGCTGTGTGGGCCAGGCATAAAACAAGTGTGTTAACAGGCTCAGGTTCCAGGTTCCAGATTCGGGTTGTGGCTGTGCACCCTCCCCAACATACAACATGTCAACTCAGGCTTTGGCACAAGGGTCAGAATGATTTCAAAGGCCGAAATGCAGTGAAAGATAGGTGGTAGGCAGGTATCAGCATCCTATGGGGGCAGATAACAGTGAATCCAAGTAATCCTGGACTGATGTTTCCTTCTCCAAATATCTCCTCTCTTGCTTACATCAGCAAAATAGGGTTTACTCTCCAGACTTCACAGTTAGTAGACATGATAGCATTCACAGCTTTAACAGAGATTTACTCTATGTGAGGTTTAATCACTCAGTATAATAGTTCTATTAGTGAAAGAGCACTGATGAATTGCTGTAAAAGGTAGAATTGTAGTAACAATATGCAGTTAAAGTTTAGCAATACGGTGTAGTCAAAGTGTAGTCAAAGTGTACCACTTTGTAACCATACTCAATAACTGCACTTTTATTATACTTTTGTACTCTTTTTGGTACAGTTTTACTACACTTTCTGAGCACACTTTTGGTACACTTTTATATGCTTTTTTTGTACAATTTCATTACCCTTTCTGACTAGACTTTTGATACACTTTTATATACTGTTTTATACAGTTTTACTACACTTTCTGACTGCACTTTTGGTACACTGTTACTACACTCTCTGACTGCACTTTTAGTCCACTTTTCGCTACACTTTTGGATATTTTTCATATACTCTTACTATGTTTGTGCTAAAATTGGGTATACTTTTTAATATACTTTGACTACACTTTCTGACCACACTTCAGCACATTTTTGATATACTTTCACTATAGTTTTACTACACTTTTTGATACACTTTCATTTATTTGTATACTTTCTAGTATACTTCTTAACTACACTTTGACTATGCTTTGTAGCCATAATAAAGTATATTACACACATAGTAACAAAGTGTAGTTATAAAGTGTAGTCAAAGTTAGTCAAAGTATAGCTATAAAGTATATTAAAACTATATTTGAAGTATATTGAAAAAGCATATAAAAGTGTAGTAAAATTATAGTTAGAAAGTGTAGTAAATGCATATCAAACAATATGTTAATAGTACATTAAAAATGCATGCAAAACTATGGTAAAGTGAAGCAAAAAGTGTATTGAAAGTATATCAAAAAGCATATGAAAATTATAGTCAGAAAGTGTAGTAAAAACATTCTAAAAGATATATCAATGGTGTATTAAAAAGACATACAAAATAGCTCACCAATCTGATGATTTAGACCGCTTTCCCGCGCACCAGATCTCTTTACCATGCATCAGATCCATTTTTCCCATGCACCGGATCCACTTTACCTACAATGGACCTATAGTACCTTCCTACCTGATACATACATATTTCACTTTCTTTGCATGCCAAGGTACCATGCCACTTATTTTGTTACAGGATCAAGGATAAGAAAAGGAGAAAGATGTAGAAGGACAGCCAAGAGTCATCCGGAGACCGGATCCCAAGAAGTTTCATTTTTCCTCTCATTTCAGTTTTTCTTCAAGTCGAGTTCAGAGCTAAGTCCCCTGCAGGGAGCTGTTCCTGATATTTCTGTTTTCTATTGAGTTACCATACACTTACCACACCTTTCCTTGATGTTTTACAGAGACTTCCATTGGATTCTTGGACCCAGGACCCAGATACAGCACAGATGCAATCAGGTTCACACTAAGACAGGATATACTCAAGACAAGGATTCCACTCCCATCATTTCAGGACCACTCGGATTCACCACTATCCGTCCCCACAGGACTCTGACTAATCCGCCTACCACATCCTCATTCTGCATTTCAGCACTTGAGACCATTTTCCATTCTAAGACCCGAGTTGACATGTTGTGCATCGGGGAGGGTATAAGATCAGATACCAGACCCAGACACTCAGCCTGCCTGCCCAAAACCATTTTATGCCCTGGCCCACACAGCTCACCTTGCATCATCCACCATTGTCATCCGGATCCGAGTCTTATTCATCATCCATTCCAGCCATGCGATGCTGATGAGGACATCAGATCTAAGTCCCCTGCGGATGTAGGAAAGTGTAGTTTCCTACAGTGACATCCGGCCATTCCTAGCCACCTCTAGTCCCTATCCTGCGCTCTAGTCGATCCGAGACCGCTTCGAGCTGCTGTCTATCCTGATCCGAGTCAATCCGGTAGTTGTCTGAAGGTCAGTTTTTGATCTGTCTACCGTTTATCTACTGTTCTCTTCCAATTCGATGTACTGGACCCGGACCCATATGTACAGGATACCTATCTGGTCCACCGGATACCGGATTCCCGCGCACTGGATCACTTTCCCACACACCAGATCCATTCCTTTAGAGTTGAGTAGTCCTCTTTTGTGTTTTCTCTTACTATATATCATTTGGGTATGCCTGAATTAGGCATGTATTCCCCTACCATTGCTATGAAAGCCATCTAGTTCCACTCAGTACCAATCCTAAGCCAGTTCCCCTGCAGTTTTCCCAATTCCTACCATAGTCAAGCAACACCAAAGTTGGTTTCCTAGCCCTACCAAACAGGGGGAAGCCAGACTCAGTTTTCCAGTGTCCTGTGGACAATCAGTGAGCCATCCCTACAGTCCTCTTCTTTTCCTTTTCCTCTCTTTGCAATCACCTTGGGTTGAGACCTACACTCGCACCCTACATTTTCTTGCTTAGGACTTCATTCCGAGTCCTGTAGCTACTTTACAATGGTGAAGAAATCTATGTCAAATTCACGTGAATCTATTGTATTGAGGCCTGCCAGTGTCTAGCTTCCCTCAGATGTGCCCTGGCCTTGCTAGGGCTCGATAAACTCCCTGGTGACTGGCTCATGGTCATCTGTACAGCACTCAATGAGTTCAAGACAATTGATGTCTGTATGGATTGACTTCCATCATTTGTCTTCAATGACATGTTACAGAAGCTCGCTAAGTTCCACACACCCAGCTTTGTCCATGGTGACATCTGTGACATAAACATCATGGTATCAAAGAGGGCGGATGGACATCAGTTCATGTTTGACTGGTCAGGAATAGCTGGAAAGGTGGTATACCTGGTGAGGGTGAACCAGGCAACTATCATGTGACCTGACAGTGTTGTTGATGGGATGCTGATCAAAGAAGAACATGATTATTTTATGTTACAGCAAATTCATCTCAAGTATAAGAATTAGATCTAGGAGTGAAAGCTCCAATTTACCAAGCCAATGTGCAGGTCTCAAATGTGTGACTTCCAGCTTGCTGATATCTGGGGAAGCTAGACATGGTTCGACCAGCAGATTGTTGTATGGGAAGTGTTGGTACTGTGGTTTTCAGTATTCAAATGTTACTTTGAGCTTAGAACAGTTGGAAGTGAGTGAAAGAGTGGATAACTTGGTGAAATTTGTTATGCTCATGGAAGAATGTCAACTAATGTAATGGCAAAGACTACCAGACTGTTCTAACATTTGGAATCCATTGATGTTGAGAAAGCTCCTGGTCGCTCACATGTTGAATGTGAATACCATACAACTTGATGCTTGACTCTAGTATTGCCATGCTTCAGCTTAACCCCTGCCAAATTTGGCAAGCCAAGCCGAGTTTTGGCAGGGTAAAAGCTGAACTGCAGCAACACTACTTGGCTCCTTTACCTCTGTCAAAATTTTATCTCAATGGCATACAGATTAAAACATGAAACACATGTGCTACAGTCCTCTTCTGGTTTCAGCTTCTATATGCTCAAAGAGTTCTGCTTCAGCAAATGACACCCATTTCCATTCCAAATGTGTATGGGGCTCACATAGTCCATTGTCTCTTTCTAGAAGCTGAAATTGTACCTCAACCAATTGATCCTTGATGACACCATCCTTGTAAGCCTCAGCCATATTGGTGACTAACATGTTTGCTTGATGGATTGCAAGCAGTGCACAATCTACATCCTCCTGTCCTGACAGTGTATCACCAGTGTGCATCTTGGCATCACGCTATATGTGATGCTTGATCTGAGTGATTTCAAAATTGAGGAGTTGCTATCAATTCATGATGATGACCAAATGGTTACTTACCAGTGTGGACACTGTTATCTGAGAGCCATGATAAGTCCACATGTCAATGTCTGGAGCATTGACCAAGGATTCTGGGCTCAACCACCACCAATCTATATCTGGATAACCAAAGAGAACCGTTATTTCTTCCGCATCTGAGCAGGGTTGTATGACTGGTGTACCTGCCCATTGTTGCAGATCTGAGCCCTCATGAGATAGAAAGAAAATTGGGAGTGAGATGGCTGGATGCATACCTTGAAGAATGGCCCCACTGATGAGCATGGTAATGGATTCCTATGCTGAATGAGATGTATGATGTGCTATGTCATGGTTTCCTACCATCATTTTCTCTATTCTCTTCTAGAAGATTTTCCAGTGAGGTGAGTCTCATGGGGGAAAGTTTTGAAAAATCTGATTCAATTCATATGCAATATATGGAGTTGGATCTCCACCAGTAGTGCACTCCATATAGAATCTTCCTTGACATTAGTGGGGCCCGGAACAGTAATATTTTCCATGTGAATGAAAATAGTGGGGGACAGATACAAATTATCTGGGTGTGTGAACATGCAACTGTCTTTGTTGGCCACAACCTTGCTTGCACTTGCCACACAAGCAGAACACAGCAATAGATTGGCAAAGTAGGTTATGGTGTTGAAATCTGAGGAAATGAGCTTGGACATGACATGGTGCTATGACATAAGATAGAAAGACATCGATGAATATCTATAATAGAGCAAGAATAAATATGGGACATGAACCCAGCTTTGTCAACCATCATCAATTGCACAACATGGGGAGTGGTATGATCTGGGACACAACCTTCAAGTGACTGCAACACACCATGTCAGCTTCATGAATGTGCAACTGGATGTTCTACCCACCTTTGTCTGCCATCATCACATAAAGTGAGGAACCAGAGATACGATGACTGGCCATCACTGAAATGGCACCATGTTGGATCCAGAAATCAGGGGTGAAATGCTTACATTGAAGGAAGTAAGGTGTGCACACACCCTGGCCCAGTCCACCACACACACATACAAATATGTCAGATAATATACGAGGAAAAAAACAGGTCAAGATTTGTGAGATGGAATGGCAGACGGAATCATCAGGCAGTCAAAGCTACAAGGTTGAGTTGATGGCAATTGAACTAGATCTCCATTTGGACAGTGTTCTGCACTACTGTTGCTTGGTGGTTGAGGGGCTCACCTTCATGTTTCCAGGAGATGAGGTGGTGATGTAAGGAGCCATCACTCCTTAGGTCTGTATCCAGTCATTCTACATCTATTTGACTTTCACTAGGTCATTGTTGAGTCATCAAGCATCCATGTCTATCCATGTCCATTCCGGTTCTGGTCTGCCCTAGTTGTACATATCCAGTTTCTTGTATCTGTTCCTTTTCAATCCAGTCCATCTACTGGATAGTCTTCTACTATACTTATAGTGTACCAGATGCTATGTACTGGATGCTCTGTATTGTGATCTGGTTACCAGATTCATGTCGGATGCTCCCTTTTTTTCCCTTTTTTATGTTTATTTAGAGTCTCAGATGTGCCCAGACTATAAAAGTTGTGTTTTGCACACAGTGCTGGATATCGAATCAATCATCCATCACTCACTCAGAGTGGGAGTCTTCAGTCCTCATCAATCCAGTCATATCTGGATCTCTTCTCTTCTCTTTCTCTCTTGATCATAGAAAAATCAAGTTCTGTGCTCATCAGCCATGTCTGAAGCATTAGGAGCTCTTCTGGATCGACTACCAAGGAGTCCTGTTGGCCCTGCAGTTTCATTCCCTTGATTCTCTACCTGCAATTCCCCTGGGATGAACCAATCATTCCTTCACTTTTTTTCTTTGTGTTACTGACCTGCTAGTTTCCTATCCAGAGACCAGATGAAAAATTACGACAGTTGCCACTAGAGAGTATTACTACCACTTCCATCACAGTGCATCCTCCAGTAACTTTTCTGGAGCTGTTTCATCCAGTACTTCAATATTGGCGGTATCATTGTTCCCACTGCGATCTGTGGAAGATTTTGAGTACATTAAACCCTGATCAATTCACCCACAAATGAATTTTGCAAGAGATGATGCAGTAAGGAGGGTGGCCATTGGAAGCCATTATCACCACCAATTTCCTAGCAACTTCATCATCTTGCTTCTTCCCTTTCTCCTGTTTCTCCCACCATAATGGATACCATGGTGGTCAAGTGTAGATTAGCCAGACAGGAGCTAAGAGGACTGCAGGAAGAGATCCTATTAGAGTCCTTTGTCTGTGCAAGCAGCAACAGTGATAGGGTAGACTCACTGTGTGAGACAAGAGGCAGGATCTGCTTACACACCAAACTGGCAATATTTTCTCTGCCTTTTTCACCCCTTGAGCACCTGCAAGCATCCATGGCATACTCACAGAGTTCTTTGTCTGTACCAGAGAAATAGCTGGAACATTCACTGCTCCCAGACCTATAAGTGCAGGAAATGGAGGTAAGATGAGACATAAATAGCAAGAATTACTGAAAAGGCCAAGCTTGATGGCTCAGCTTGTCATCCCATGCTCATTCCTGTGTTGCATGGCCAACCTCACTGAGATGTTGCTGCTGTCCATTCTGTTTCACTCTCTTTCTGTCCACCTCACCATTGTTGTCATCTCTCTCATGCTCTCTCCATTGCACTTCTCTCATGCTCTGCCATGCTGTCGTCCATATCTCCTTCTTGCCATCCACCTTGCCATTGCTGTCATTCCCTCTCCCTCACATTGTCTTCATCATACCATTGTCCACCTCACCCACATGCTCTCATTGGTGCAAACTCATCTATTCCACCCTCTTGCCTTATAACAGTGGTCTGTGAATGGTTACATTGTATTACCCCTCTATTTTGGTCCTATTGTCTTTCTTCTCCCCTATTCTAGACATCATCTTCCCACTTTGTGCATGCACCTGTATTTAATATTTTCATCTATTCTAGTGTCCAAAGTGCTGCTTCAGGGGGGCTACAAGTGCCATGGGCACTGGTATACCTCACACACCTTCACACTGTCGACCTTGGCCTTTATCCTTCCACCATCATGCTGTCATCCACCTTGACCCCACATGCTCACCCTTGCACTTTCTCTATCATGCTATCATTCTCCACCCCCCTCACTGGCCTGCTGTCCACATCACACCATCATGATCATGATGATGATTACATGAAGATCACCACAGCATGATCATCACATCATCTTTATCATCATCTGAATATCCATCATGTTATCCATGGGCATGTCAAGTAAAGTGCGTGATTGGAGCACTGCAGATACACAAGCTCACAGATATGGGTAAGGAGCATGTGGTCAGTCAGTATAGCAGGTACCTTAAAGAAAGGGCCAAACTATGAGCCTATCCTAGTGAGATGGATAGCTGAGACCAACAGCCCACAGAAAGTGGTCAGCTTGTCAGTGAGATGGATAGTAAACAGCCAGGGGGAGAAAAGAGCATCAAAGAGAAGGTCTGATCAGCACAGAGGGAATGGGCCAGCTGGAGAAGGAGCTGATTGGGATAACAAAGAATTAGCTGATTGGAAAACATTATGCAGAATTGATGCATTCAGTAGTGAGACAGGTAGCCAGGCAAAGTTACCAGCAGGTGAAACAAGCATCCAAGAGAAGGACCAATCAGCAAGGTAGATGAAAGGGGAAATGGGCCAGCTGGCGAAGAATTGGCCAAAATCATGGGCCCACCAGTAAGAGTGAGTTGGCCAGCTGGAAAAAAAGGAATGTTGAAGAGATAGGTCAATTAGTAATTGCCCACCAGGCAAAAAATAGATAGAAGCGATGGGCCCACCAGCAAGAATGATAGTAGAACAAGTTGGCTAGCTGGCAGAATGCTGATCTAGGGGATGGGCATGCTGGTATCAGTGCAGTTGTATTGGTCATTTGCCAATCAGTATTCAGCAGAGTTCTGTATCTCGGCCAATCTGTCATTGACACTCTATATTTTGCATCGGCCAGCATTGGCTGGCTGGCAATTCATGTAGTAATGACACATTGACTGGCCCATGGTTTGCTGGAATTGCTACTGCATGGGGTCACTAAAGATTTAGGTCAAGTATTAAGGCTTGACTGTCACATCAGTCAAACTTAATTAAAGTGTAATCTTAATTACACTTCAGGATTGACCACATGACGATCTAGATGCAGTCTTTATGACTCAGCTATGATGTCATCGGTCTGGAGCTTTCTTAGCTTTACAACATCTGTGTTGAATCAACCCAGATCCAACTTCACCTATTTCAAATAAGTGGAGCAGCATGACTGATCCTATGATGTCATTCTGACATCATTGACCTTATTCTAGTTACATTGCACACAAGTACATACATGTTCCTAGATGTATTTAAAGGCAATAGGTGCCATGATGTAATTAAAAATGAGATTCATTTCCCCTTGAGATCAAGCTTCTAAGAAGCTCTACAAGGGTTGATCTCATCAATCTCGCCTAACCCAAACTTCATCACAAGAACTAAAGTCTTTATCTCAGTGAGCACCCTCAACTCACCTCTCTCTTCTCTGCCCTGTGCAACAGGAGTACCCTTGTACCCTCCTGTTAGGTATAGCCCTCTCCCCCTCAAGTTTGACTCTTGGAGGCTCTTGCTTTCATTGCATGGGCTGGTCGGATGCTGGAGGTGGATTCTCGTGGGGTTGGTCATTGTCGTTCAGTATGTTGTGCTGATCGTTTTCTCCAGCTACACAACTCAACAACAACAACAACCACACAACTTGTGTGGTTATCATCATTGTTGAGTTGTGTCATGACATCACTGCTGCCTTCATTGGACCACTGCCATCCCACCATCCTCATTGCATCATCGCTGTCCTGATTGTATTGCCATCATTCCCACTGTATTGCTATTGTCCCCATCGTGCTGGTGTCATCATCATCACATCACTGTGTTCTCGTTTCTACAGCATTGCTGCACAGTTATGATAAACAGGTGGCTGGAGAGCACATGACATGTTCTGAGAGCTGGAGTGACAGTGGGCAATGAAGGATGCATGAGGTGCATAGAAGGTTGCAGGGCAACAAAGGGGTGGCAGGTGGGCACAAAATGCACAAGAGAGCCGTGGAGTGACAACAAAGCTGCGAGAGGGTGGATGACATGCATGGAGGCCATGGATTGTAGGAATGGCATTGAGATGGTGCAAGTGGCATGTGAGGGCCATGGAGCGATGGCAAGGCAGTGAGAGGGCATATGAAATGCACAGATGGCCCTTGGTCAATGGCAGCAGAAGAGTGCATGTGGACAGTGGGGAGACAAAGCAGCAGCATGAGGGTGCATGAGGTGGGGGTAAGGTTGACAGAATGTGATGGTATGCCACACAAGGCCATGGCAGGTCCACAACTCCAGAAACGTCCTGAAAAAGCTATAAAGCATATCTGAACATCAGCCCGAAGGGTTTGAACAAGAGCAGGTAAAGAACCCACCTGGAGAAGCCCAAGAAGCTCAAAAGTTGAGATGAAGCAGACAGCTCGAATGGCAAGATGCACATAGCAAGAGATGTCCACAGGCCACAGAAACACTCTGCAAGCCCACATGCTTTTATTTAGTGATGCACCAAGCTCAGCACTGGAATGAACCTTTCTCAGCATTTGCTGATGTCCCTGTTGATTTCTTCATCATGGTCTTGCTCTGCTCATTCATGTGTTTTGCTGTTTCTGCTGTTGATTCATGATCTGAGGTCATCTGCAGCCACTTCTTGGTTTTCAAGACATCTACCTGATCTTCTGGCGTGGATGTGGTGCCATTAGCATCAATGACAATAGTAA